>CATIWO010512106.1:0-17273 GCA_949673435.1 Macaranga tanarius
ACACACACACATACATATATAAACACGTTGAAGAAGAAGAAGATAAAGCCAAAATTTGTGATATTTAATTGCCAAATATCTACTTTGGTCCTTAATGAAATACTCTTCTTTCCAACTAGTCCTTGAACTTATTTTTACTTCAAACAAGTCCCTCTCTACAATTCTATCACCATCTTAACTTAATTAAAAACAACTATCTAATAATCATAAAGGGTATTTCACACGACACACACACACGTGTGTTAGAGAGGTGGGTGTTACACAAGCCGCAATATCTCAATCTGATAAAAGACAATTCTATTTATCATCATGAGATAAGCATGTTAATAAAAAGGATAGAGGATGAGTCAGTGTTTACAAAACAAAGTGTCTATTTTTAGAATAATAGTATTTTTTGTTCTATTTTTAATTTTTGTACTAATTTTATTTTTTCTTGCAGGACAGAGGCATGTAAAAGTTTTTAGCTATATATATATATATATATATATTAGCTTGTACAAATGTACTGTAGAAATTTAAATAATAGTATTAGAAATTTTTTCAGAGTATAAAATCTTAGTATATTATTATATTCTTATTTTTTCAGATGGATAGTGGCAGTTCTTCAAAGCGACCCATTATTACTTTTGAAAAATATTATCTGCCAGATTTGCGCGGAACAAATCTATTCTTTCATCCAAATGAAGGGATAGAATTGACAGTTGAGCAGAAATGTCTCCTTGATAATGTGTGGTCCTTCTGCACTATCAAACAAAAATTCATCACATGTCACTCACTTGCACAGTATTTTAGTGAACTTAATTCTAGAAATTTAAACTTAGAAAAATCTTTTAGCAATGCACATCATCTTTTTCATGCATTGGACGATAATAGTCCAGGTCAGACTCTACTTAAGAAAAATAAAATAGACATTTTTACTTCATGTAAAAATATCATTAGCTCTCACTGGTTAGATAATAATAATATAGCAACTTTATCTACACCTGCATATCCATCAAATAAGAAAAGGTCATTAGTAGAAATCCATAATCAGCATAGCAATTGTACTACACTTATTGCTGATTCATCTTGCATAGGTGTCACTGCATTATCTCATGTAATTAGCAAATTATAATTAAAAAATGAGCATCTATGAGAAGTCGTGCATAAGTACCTTAAAGAGTCTAACATAGAAACTATGGAGTTTAGAGAATTTTTTCAGTTGTCTGGTAGTCTTTATCCTCTTCTCCCTAGAGAACTACAAGAAAATATTTTAGAAAAAAGAAAAATAAGTTTTTATAATAAGTATATTGCCTGCCAAAATATGCTCCGAGAAGTTTGCCTTGGCACTTTCAAAATCCCCGGAGTATATGTGGTTCAACATATAAAGTACAGAGAGCCAGGACCACTCATAGCAGAAAGGTGTGCTTGTAGAGAAGAAATTCCATTAGAAAGACACAATTGCAAATGCCAGCTGCAGTTCTCCATCTACAAGGTTCATATCAATCTGGCTCGATGGGATGAAAATCCTATTGAGTTTGTGGATTTACATGAGAATCAGACGAAAGTCATTACCTTTCAGACCTTCATGGATTACGGACTTATTTAGAAATTGGTTTTTTATGAAGAACCTCCATGTCCTCTTCATCTTCTTAGAAACAAGCTGAGAGAGACTATTGTCTGCTTTTTCAATAGGGTTGAACAAATTAATCATCCAAATTCACAGTGTAGGAATGGAATGGGTCAATAGACCAGAGAGACCTTACCACTTCATCAAGATAAAACCAGTGCTGGATTCTCTATTCATTAGAGCTGCTCATATGGATGACTGGTTTTATTCCGAGCCACCAATTCCTCAGTATATCACTTATTGCCTTTATATGCATGCCTGATTTCTAAAGAAATTTGGCAAGCTGAGCATATGAAATTCAAACTGTACATTATGGACGATCAGTAGTAGATTTGGATTTGGAAACATTCTCTTAAACTTTTCCTAGCCCACAGAATCCCAATTAAGACCAACAACCCATTACTATTACAAAAGCTCCGAGAAAATGTTATCACGGATTATGTTCTATCATAAGATGATCCTGAAGCGTTCGAGGAATTCTCTGATAGTGAATACAGTCTGGATAGTATCACAATGCACAACTTGGATACCTGAAACTCTCGAAAAAAAATAACTATTTATCAGTTACTATTCATTTGGTACTATTTATATGAATAGTACTTATGAACAGTGATTGACGGCTGGTGGGGGATAGAACACTATTCATGAACAGTAAAAAATATGTGTAAATAGTGCCACCTAAAATCTATATAAGGGGCATTATTTTAAAGAAGGAGGAGGAGAAAAAATTTTAGATATTTTCTCTCTCTCTCTCTCTCTTTCTTCTTCCTTTCCTTTCCTTTTCTCTTCTTTTCTTCTTCCAATCTAAGGATTTGTAGATCCAAAATTCCATCTTCTTCTTTGTAAGGCTTTGATAGCCAAAACCTTAGGTCCAATCTTATATTATACCTTTGCTATTTAAGGAAATAATCAAGAAAAAAGGTACCAAAACTATGTTTATTTAATTTGTTTATATTTTGTTTAATTTTGTTTAATTTCTTGCATGCCTAAGGTCGGCTCTGCCGCTTGAAGCCTATATGTCTTGCATGCCTAAGGCCGGCTCTGCCGCCTGAAGCCTATATCTATATCATATATATATCATGCATTGGTTGGCTGAGCCACCTAAGTATTATGTTCATGCATACATAATTTATTTGTTTTTATTTTAACTTTATTTTATTATTCATATTTGTTTAGTTTGTTTTTAATTTATTTTCTATTTACTGTTGATACCCGCTCGTGATCTTTGAGATTCTGGCAGGTTTAGCGAAGCAGTAAATAATTTTATTTTCTGTTTATTTTATATTTTGTTTATGTTTATTATTATGTTTATTATTTTTATTTTATTACTTGATTTTCTATTTATTTTATGTTCTTTATTTTTGTTTTATTTTGGATCTATATTTCTGCATTTTTATAATTTCTCTTCATCTATAATTTCTCTTTATCTTCAACTGTGATCTTTCTATATCTTCTGTCTATATCCTCTGTCGGTCCTTGTAAGTTGTCTGGCATATATATATATATATACTTAGAAATTAAAAAATTGATTAAACCATTAAGAAATTATTTTTTCATATTGATTATTATAAATAAATAAATAAATTTGTTATTTTTTTATATTATAAAATAGGATACTAATTTGTTATAAAAATAAATCAAGTCAGAATGTAAAAACACACAGATATTTTTTCTCAAAAAAGTGGTATGACTAAAATACCCTTTGTCGTGTCATTATTTTTAACAGTTATAGATAAATTGACTCTATTTGCTGATGGTTTGAAGTACATGGTATGTAACGCATGCCCTTTTTCATACGTATTAAATATGTATGTATTGCATCTTATTCATGAGAGATAGTGAACTTTAATTGAGTTAGAGATTGTGCATGTGTTGTCGAGAAGGACTAAAATGAAAGAAAGTTTGGAGTTAATTGTCATAATTGGAAGTTTTAGGGTATTGTGCTATATGCCTATTTCATTAAGGAGTTTATTGGATATTTTGGTGATATTTGATATATTATTAAGAGTATTATTGTATTTGTTATATTGTGATAAATATGTATTTATTATGATAGTTGGGCATTAATGGGGGTAGACTTAAGGGGAGGCAACTTGGTGAGCTTTGATTGGTTAGGATATATAGGTGTATATATGTGTGTGTGTGTGTGTGTGTGAGTTGTGTAGAGATTTTGGAGAAGAAGTAGAGAGTGAGTTCTTGAGTGATTTTTGGAGAGCTTGTGATATTGTTTAACCTAGCAATTCATTGCCTTAGGAAGCCATAGAAGGTCTTATTTTTATTGAAGCATCAATTGGTAAGTTTTACTTCTTGATTTTGATTATTTACAAGTTCGTGTCCTATTCCTCTATTTTTTCAGTCCCATTGTTTTGGCTATAACTAGGGCTATAGAGCTCTTATTTGAGTATGGTTAGATTCTCTACAAACTTCAGAGAGTCCTCTACAATTTCTATGTCTTAAGTTTGAACTAATTTTATTGCTAAGAGGGTCAAATAAGGCCGGACATTTTACTGCTCAGGTTAAGTGCCCTATTTTAGCCGAATGGATTCTAAAATCCATAATTAATTCCATACTTGTCCAAATTGAGTGATTCTAATAAAAATTTGAAGTAGACTCACAACCCTAGCTTCAGTAGAAATTTGGGGGTTATTGGAGTTGTGTGTGTATCTTTAGATCATATTGAACTTTAAGCATTTAGTTTCCCCTCTATGAAATTGGGGTAAATTGCTAATTTTGATTGTTGGAATTGATATATATTTATGTGTAGTAGTTAGAAGAGATAGTGGAGACCCTACTCAATAGGGGGAGCTTTTCTTTGAGAAGGAGTTGAAGCCTTTTTATAAGTAATTGTTAATGTAATGCATATATATAGTGATTTTCAAGTAACTATAGTTATTTAACTATGTTGATTTGTATATGTCATTAAAGTGGTAAGAATGATGAATATGTAATTATATTGTTGTAAGAAAGAATGTTGAATATATGTATATATTGTTGTAAGACCATTGAATAGTCAATTGAGTATATGATATGGTGAATTGCAAATATTGGCACCTTTGTGTGCAAGCCACTTGATGTGGTATTATGATATAAGTAATGTTGTGAGAATAATAAAACATATGCATAATGATTGATGTGAGGAATGTAAGAAAAATGTGTGAGTGTGGAAACTAAGTTGGGCAGAGAGTCTCAGATGTGGCCATTCGTATAAGATATATATACGTGTGAGATCTGAGACTGAGCTGGGTAGAAAGTCTTAGGAATGGCCACTTATATATAAAAAATATGATAAAGAAAAAGTGAGTTTTGTGTGAAATATATGTGATGTATGATGATTCCGGCTGGATAAGTAACTTGCATAAACATGCATTATTGCATTATAGTTATATATGTATATTGAATATGGATTGATTATGAGAATTATGATTTTGGTTATATAATGATAGTTTAATAATATATTATAGATGATGTGAATGGTGAATGCTTGTGGTTTATTGGATATCTATTATGATTTGGGTTATTAGGTAGAAGAAGTGGACATTTTTGGTCCAATTCGGTGCAGTGGCTGAAACCAACTATTGGCGATCGCCAGTCATTGCTGGCAGAATGGGCCACTGGCGATCGCCAGGCCCCTGAGCCAGGTGACCATTGGTGGTCGCCAGTGGTCTAGCGAGTGCCAGTTTTCTGGCACAGCTCGGCGTTATTTTTAACTTTATTTTAGATTTAAATTGGATTTAATTCCTGGTATTGGCTCTTAATATGTAAATATTGGATTATTCAACACTTGGTATGTATTATATTTTATATATCTCCTTAATTAGTTCTTAAGAAATATTATATGTATGATTATATTATCAATTGCTTATTAAGTCGCAAGCTCATTCCTTTGCAATTATGGTTTCAGGTAATAGATAAACTAGCTTGAAGTACGTGTTTGATATATAAAGCTTGAAGTGTTTTTTTGTTGAAAGCTCAGGTGGGTCAAAAGCAAGCTTGATGTCGATATCTTCATCCTCATAAGCATCTACCATTTTGGCGTTAGAGATTTTTGTAATTAAGATTATGTTGTTATGTAAAGCTTATGTCTATTGTACAAACTTATACTTTTATATATATCACTTATCTTTTATAAAAAAAAACTAGCATATTCATGTGTTGTTCTTATGGAATGGGGACATATGTATGTGGTACCTAGAGGGTGCTACATTGAGTGGTATCAGAGTGGGGATTAGATTTCCTCGGGCTACTAAACATATTGCATTTATGACATATCATGCATGAGTTTTAAAAAGCTTATAGTTGATGTGCGTTGCATATCTCAGAATGGATGAATGCCAAGCACTTCGTGCTGACCCCGAAGAGTCTTCTAAGTCAGTTTATAGACCTGAACTACCTCAACCCCAAGCCCCTCCACCAACTGCATATCCTTTTATGCAGGAGTTCATTTAGGTGATGAGAACTATAGGTTAAAGACCAATAGATAATACAGTGGATGAGGCTTATGAAACGATAAAGAAGCAAAGTGCGAAAGCCTTTACAGGTACCGCTGATCCCATAGTTGCTAAAGAGTGGCTATGAAGCACCGAGAGGATTCTTCACTAGTTTGAATGCACCACCAAGAAAAAGGTGAGTTATGTGGTATCCTTATTTGAGCAAGATGCTCTAGATTGGTAGAAAATGGTGCCGGGAAGCAACTTGGGAGGATTTCTTAAAGGAGTTTGCAGAAAAATATACATCGGCAGTATACCGGGATCAGAAAAAGATCAAGTTTCTTGAGTTAAAATAGAATGATCTATCCGTTGCTGACTATGAAGTCCAGTTTAGCGGTTATCTAAGTATGCACCGGAGGAAGTTGCCACTAACGAGTTGAAGAGAAATAAGTTCAAAAGGAGTTTAAATTTTAAAATTCGAGAGAAGATGGCAATTAAGCCATCGACGTATAGAGAAGTGTTAGACACTACTTTGAAAGCTGAGGAAATGATTATAGAAAGCAATAAAGTGAAAGCCAAGAAGAAGAAGACCACTGGCTCATTCACTACCCCTACTCGTACTAGTGGTAGTTCATCCTTCAGAGGCTCTAGTTTTCAGCAGGGTGGATTTAGAGGAAGAAGTATGAGTCGATCCAACTAATCAAAGGGAGGACCTTTTGGCCGAGGCTTTGGAAGGTTTGATGGTCAAAGGGGGCAAGGTAGATCCATGAGCAGTGCCTCAACTCTAGAATGCAACAAATATGGTAGGATCTACTCGGGTGAATGCTGGAATGCTAAACTGAGTACGTGTTATAATTGCGGTCAATATGGCCACTTTCTCAAAGATTTTCCGGCAAGAAGAAGCGGAGAAAGATCTCAGATGATCATTCAAAGCAGTGTCGGAGAAAATGTATCTATAGCTAGTCGAGGAAGAGGCCGAGGTGGTAGAGGAAGTGGAGCTATCACTTCAAGCCAAGCAGGATCTGCTAGTCCATCTCAAGGCCAAGCAAAGATCTATGCCATTACTCGCCAAAAAGCTCATACTGCTTCAGACGTGGTCACTGGTATTCTCACTATCTTTGACCATGAAGCTTTCATTTCGATAGATCCAGGATCTACTTATTCTTTCATGTCTTATGAGTTTGCATTAAGAGTGCATGGTAGAATTGAACCCCTAGAACATAGTTTATATGTTTATGTGCCTGCTAGGGGTATGATAGTAGTGAATTCGGTAATAAGGGCATATCCTATACTAGTAGGTGGTAAGACTTTATATGTAGACTTGATAGCTATTAAACTAGAAGAGTTTAATATTATCTTGGGTATGGATTGGTTAGCTAAACACCATGCTATTGTGAACTGTTACACTAAGGAGGTAGTTATAAATATTGAGGGGAAGAAAAAGACAGTATTAGTAGGAGAGAGAAGGGTAGTGCCTGTTTGTTTGATTTCTGCAGTAATGACATTTCATTTAATTAGTGATGGGTGTGAGGCATACTTGGCCAATATAATGGATACGACCAAAGTTAGTCCTAGGGTAAGGGAACAACCGGTGGTTAGAGATTTCCCCGATGCATTTTTAAATGAATTACTGGATTACCTCCATACCGAGAAGTTAATTTTGAGATTGAAACTGTTTCGGGAGCGGCATCGATATCAATTGCTTTGTATATGATGGCACCAATGGAGTTGAAAGAGTTGAAGAAGCAATTAAAAGTGTTATTAGAGAAGGGGTTTATTAGACCAAGCATATCACTATGGGGAGCTCCAGTTTTGTTTGTTAAAAAGAAAGATGGTAGCATGCGGTTATGTATAGATTACCAGTAGTTGAACAGAATTATGGTGAAGAACAAATACCCATTGCTAAGAATTAATGACCTACTTGATCAATTGAAGGATGCTACGGTGTTTTTAAAGATAGATCTGAGATCAGGATATCGGCAACTTCGGGTGGCTGAATCTTCTATTCCTAAGACAGCATTCAGAACTAGATACGGGTATTATAAATTTTTAGTTATGTCGTTCGGATTAATGAATGCACCTGCTGCCTTCATGTCATTAATGAATAAGACTTTTCAGCAGTATCTAGATCAGTTTTTGATTGTCTTCATCGACGACATTCTTATTTATTCTTTAAGCAAGGAAGTACATGAGCAACATCTCCAAACAAATTTACAAATATTGAGAGAGCAATAGTTGTATGCTAAATTCAGCAAATATGAGTTTTAAATGGAAGAAATTGCATTTCTTGGGCATAAAGTCTCGAAGGAAGGCGTGAAACCTTATCCATCAAAAATTAAAGCCATTATGGAGTAAGAGGCACCTAGAAATGTGATGGAAATTTGAAGTTTTCTGGGATTGGCTGGATATTATCAAAGATTTATGCAAGAATTTTCTATTGTTCCAAGGCCTTTAATAAATCTATTGAAGAAGAATATGCGATTCTGGTGGACCGAGACATGTCAAAGGAGTTTTGAAAAATTGAAAGAAGCCCTTACTACTACTCCAGTGCTTGCATTACCAACTAGAGATGGAGGATTTGTTGTGTATATGGAAGCTTCAGAATAAGGACTTGGGTGTTTCTTATGCAAAATGGGAAGGTGATTGCATATGCTTTAAGGCAATTGCAAACTTATGAAGTCAACTACCCTACCCACGATCTGGAATTAGCAGCTATTGTCCATGCATTAAAGATTTGGAGATACTATTTGTATGGAGAGACATTTTCTATTTTCACGGATCACAAAAGTCTGAAATACATCTCCACACAGAAAGAGTTGAACTTGAGACAATAAAGATGGATGGAGTTATTGAAAGACTATGATTGTACTATTGAGTACCATCTAGGGAAGGCGAATGTAGTAGCCGATGCCTTAAGTTGCAAAACTATAAAGATTGCAACTGGAACAATTTGTTATGACAAGGAGAATCTTATGGCATTGCAAGCAATGAATGTTAATCTCAATGTTGGGGAAAATTACCTATTGGCTACCTTACAAGTCAAATTGTCATTGGTGGAGCAAATTGGAAGTACTCAATTGGAAGATGCATACTTGAAAAAGATGAAAGAAAAAGTAGAAACGAGAGACAATACTCAGTATGCAATTAAAGAAGATGGCATATTAGTGATTGGTAATTGAGTGTGTGTTCCAGATGTTGGAGAATTGAGAAGAAAAATTATGAATGAAGCACATACCGCACTTTATGCGATGCACCTTGAAAGTTCAAAAATGTACCAAGATTTGAAGCCTTTCTATTGGTGGCTGACAATGAAGAAAGATGTGGCGGAGTTTGTGGCTAGATGTTTGATGTGTCAATAAGTAAAAGTGAAACATCAAGCACCTGCAGGGAAATTACACTCATTGAAGATATCGGAATGGAAATAGGAAAGAATAATAATGGATTTTGTGATTGGATTACCACGAACATTTCAGAAACATGATGTGGTGTGGGTGATAGTTGACCGACTCACCAAATCTGCACACTTTTTGCCAATATAACAAATGGATTCTTTGGATAAGTTAGCATCATTATACATCTCTGAAATAGTGAGGTTGGATGGAGTTCCATTGTCAATAGTGTCGGATAGAGATCCGAGGTTTACATCATATTTTTGAGGAAGCTTACAAGGGGCATTAGGAACCAAATTGCATTTCAACACAGCTTTTCACCTATAACGGATGGGCAGTCAGAGAGAACGATTTAAACCTTGGAAGAAATTATGAGAGCTTGTACACTTGAATTCAAAGGCAATTGGGATGAACACTTGCCATTGCTAGAATTCTCTTACAACAACAGTTTTCACTCTAGCATTAGAATGGCACTATATGAAGCTCTTTATTGAAGAAAATGCCGAAGTCTAATTTGTTGGGATGTTAAAGGCTTAAGACAAATTAAAAGACCAGACTTAATATAAGAAACTATAGACAAAGTTAAAGTGGTCAAGAAATACTTAAAAGCAGCTCAAGATCATCAGAAAAGTTATACAGATAAACATCGCTGCGAAATAGAGTATAATGGGGGAGAGAAGGTTTTCTTGAAAGTTTTGCCATGGAAGGGAATTTTGAGATTTGGCAGACATGGAAAACTGATTCCAAGATACATAGGACCTTATGAAATCATTGAGAGGATTGGGCCACTAGCTTACAGATTGGCCCTTCCGAGAGAATTATCTTCTATCCATGATGTCTTTCATGTTTTAATGCTATGATGATACCGATCAGACCTAAGCTACATTATACAAGAGCCAAAAATTGAAATCTCTGAGAAGCTAACCTTTTTGGAAGAACCAATAGAGATACTTGATCGAAAGGTGAAGCAATTACGGAATAAAGAGATTCTGATAGTGAAAGTGAAGTGGAGCCATCATTCACTGAAAGAAGCTACATGGGAAGTAGAAGAGTAGATGAAGCAGAATTATCTGTATTTATTTTTGGAAGTTAATAAAAAGTTAATTTCGGGGATGAAATTTCTCTAAAGAGGGGAGAAATATAACGTTCGCCCTTTTTCATACGTATTTAATACGTATGTATTGCATCTTATGCATGAGAGATAGTGAACTTTAATTGAGTTAGAGATTGTGTATGTGTTATTGATAAGGACTAAATTAAAAAGAAATTTTGGAGTTAATTGTTACAATTGGAAGTTTTAGGCTATTGTGTTATATGCCTATTTCATTAAGGAGTTTATTGGATATTTTGGTGATATTTGGTATATTATTAAGAGTATTATTATATTTGTTATATTATGATAAATATATATTTATTATGATAGTTAGGCATTAATGGGGGGAGACTTAAGGGGAGGCAACTTGGTGAGCTTTGATTCGCTAGGAAATATAGGTGTATATGTGTGTATGTGTGTGAATTGTGTAGAGATTTTAGAGAAGAAGTAGAGAGTGAGTTCTTGAGTGATTTTTGGAGAGCTTGTGATATTGTTCAAGCTAGTAATTCATTGCCTTAAGAAGCCATAAAAGGTCTTATTTTCATTGAAGCATCAATTGGTAAGTTTTACTTGTTGATTTTGATTATTTTAAGTTAAGATTAGTTGTTTGCAAGTTCGTGTCCTATTCCTCTTATTTAATCATGGTTAGATTCTCTGAAAACTTCAAAGAGTCCTCTAGAATTTTTATGTCTTGAGTTTGAATTGATTTTATTGCTAAGAGGGTCAAATAGGGCTAGACATTTTACTGCTCAGGTTGAATGCCCTGTTTTGGCCGAATGATTCTAAAATTCATAATTAATTATGTACTTGTCTGAATTGAGTGATTCTAATTGGAATTTGAAGTATACTCATAACCCTATCTTCAATAGAAATTTAGGAATTATTGCAATTGTGTGTGTATTTTTAGGTTATATTGAACTTTGAGCATCTAGTTTCCCCTTTGTGAAATTGGAGTAAATTGCTATGTTTGATTATTGGAATTGATATATATTTATATATAAGAGCTGGAAGAGATAGCAGAGACCCTATTCAATATGGGGAGCTTTTCTTTGAGAAGGAGTTGAAGTCTTTTTGGAAGTAATTATTAATATAATGCATATATATAGTGATTTTCAAGTAACTATAGTTATTTAACTATGTTAATTTGTGTATGCCATTAAAGTGGTAAGAATGATGAATATGTGATTATATTAATGTAAGAACAGAATGATGAATATATGTATATATTGTTGTGAGACCATTGAATGGTCAATTGAGTATGTGATGTGGTGCATTGCGAATATTGGCACCTTTGTGTGCAAGCCACTTGATGTGGTATTGTGATATAGGTAATATTGTGAGAATAATGAAACATATGCATAATAAGTAATTTAAGGAAAGTAAGGAAAATGTGTGAGTGTGGAGACTGAGCTAGGCAAAGAGCCTCCAATGAAAATGAATCTAAGAATGAGCAGGGCAAAGAGTCTCAGATGTGGCCATTCATGTGAGATATATATACGTGTGAGATCTAAGACTGAGCTGGGCAGAGAGTCTCAGGAATGGCCACTTGTATATGAACAATATGAAAAAGAAAAATTGAGCTTTGTGTGAAACGTTTGTGATGTGTGATGATTCTAGCTGGATAACTAACTTGCATAAACATGCATTATTGCATTATGGTTATATATGTATATTGAATATGGATTGAATGTAAGAATTATGATTTTGGTTGTGTAATGATAGTTTGATAATGTATTATAGATGATGTGAATGGTGAATGGTTGTGGTTTATTGGATATCTATTGTGATTTGGGTTATTAGGTGGAAGAAGTGGACATTTTTTGTCCAATTCAGTGCAGTGGTTGAAACCAGCTATTGGCAATCGTCACTGACTGGTGATCGCCAGCCCCCTGAACTAGGTGACCACTAGCGGTCGCCAGTGGTCTGGCGAGCGCCAGTCTTCTGGCGTAACCCGACATTGTTTTTGACTTTATTTTGGATCCAAATTGGGTTTAATTTCTAGTATTGGTTCTTAATATGTAAATATTGGATTATTCAATGCTTAGTGTGTATTATATTTTATATATCTCATTAACTAGTTCTTAAGGAATATTATATGTATGATTATATTATCAATTGCTTATTAAGTCGTAAGCTCATTTTTTTTACAATTGTGGTTTCAAGTAATAGATAAACTAGCTTGAGGTGTGTGTTTAATATATAGAGCTTGAAGTTTTTTTCCGTTGAGAGCTTAGGTGGGTCAAAAATAAGCTTGGTATCAACATCTTCATCTTCATAAGCATCTACCATTTTGACATTAGAGATTTTTATAATTAAGATTATGTTGTTTTCAAATATATATGTAAAGCTTATGTATATTGTACAAACTTATATTTTTATAGATATCACTTATCTTTTATGAAAAATTAGCTTATTCATGTGTTGTTCTTATGGAATGGGGACATGTATATGTGGTACCTAGAGGGTGCTACATGGTACTAGTTTATTAGAGTTAAAACCATATGTTAGAAAATGATTAGAGTTGAAATCACATGATACTTTTTAAAACTATAGGTCTGAAAATGATTAGAGTTGAAATCATATGATACTTTTTTATATATTTCTCCCTTCTTTTTATGGCAGGAAAAATAACGTTATACTTTAATTATATTAAATTCGGGCATTGAAGGAAATCAACCAGAATAATTTCTCTAAAATTACTATTTGTCCTGCTTCAAAAAAGCCCTTTTATACATTTTCTCCTAATATCTCCCGAACATATAATCTACTAAAAGACACCAATATACTTAAAAGGACATTAAGGTAATAAGACAGCATGGTTGAAGGTGATTCCTGTCCAAAATAGCGCTTGCTAACATGTACATAAGATTTAATGAGAACATGACACGATTATAAAGCAGCAGTATACCACCTATGTCAATTTTACTTAAGTTCCTTATTGATAAGGATAGACTGAAACAAGACATGCGAATTGTTAACAAATTAATTAGATAATTATAATCATGAGGCCAATATTAGGTAGATCGCCGATGAGGCCTAGACCAATTGGTCTAAGCTGAGGCCCTGGGACCTTGAGGTCCCAGGTTCGAATCCTAATGAGGCTTTCTCCCTTAGGATTATATATATATATATATATATATATATATATATATGCTTTAGTTGTTATATCTTGTAATATTAATAATTTGTATTTGTAAGTTGTTATAGCTTAGAACAATTGTAGTATTACTGAAGATAACTACTAATATTATTATAAGCTCCCCAATGTGAGTTTATTTCAAAGGTACTGTATCCGACCAAAAAAAAAATTAGGTAGATCTATATTAATTTTTGTGCATGGCTACTAAGTTTCTCTAAAAATCGCTTGCAGGTGATTTTTCCACTCTGTAGCACTTTATAACATGTCCATATATCAGCGAGAGCAAGACTCACATAGTAAGATATAGTACAACATCTCACTTAAATTTAACTTACAATTGCAATCCAATACAACAACTAAAGTAAGAGATTAACCATGATAAAAGAAATAAAATACAATTTAAAACCCAGTTACCATCCTCTGAAGGAGCAGACCCGTTGGCACTTATGCTATAAATCTTCTTTGAAACAACCCAGTCAACAGCCATGGGGTCTTTTGCCATACTTTTGCAAATTAAATTTTTGAATGGGCTATCAGGAAAAATAATTGTATGAAAAAAGATTATTGAGAATCTTAACACTACTTTAAAGGCAAAATATTGATACAAAGTCGTACATTCTCTGTATCATGTTTGCATGTGAACTTGACAAATGCAAAACCTTTAGATAACCTGCAAAAAAAAATTATAAATTAGGTAAACAAAATGCATTTTGATTACAAAAAAAGGATTTTCATGGATAACATGTTCATCTACCCTGTTTCATAATTATGTGGGATATTTACATCCTAAATAAAACCCACTGATGAAAACACATCTTTTATTTTGCTTACTTTTTGTTAGAGCCGTAGCAGAAGTAATAGGCGCACACAAACAATAGAAATAAAAGAAATAAATAGAGTAGACATAAAAATTTATGTTGAAAACCCCAATATGGGTAAAAACTACGGGTAGAGAAGGAGAAATTTCATTATGTATGTAAAATAGCATACAAAGGAGTGTTAGGGAGACTAATAATATATAATAAACCAAATGCCTTTGTCCTAAATTGATACAAAGCCTATTTATAGTTTAATTGGAGAGAAAATAGGAGAAAAATAGCTTCCTAGATAGATTTGAACAACTATGTGAGCTACATGGGAGTGTTTCGACTCGTATAGCCTTTTAGAGTAAAAACGGGATCCAAACATGGTCTGAAACATGCCCATATACTTTTTTGACAAATTAATAGGTTCTAACATGGTCACCAATACACCCGTGTCCCTCTCCGTGTTCACAATATACTCTAAAATATGCCCATATCTCAGCCCATGTCTGCCTTCAACATGTAAAGCACGACCAAAAGTGCCCAAAATATGAAACCAATGAATCTCCTATAAAAATTCATGTCATAAACACAATAATCTCTACCTTGACATGAATTTCCAAGTATCAATTCAAAACCAAAAACACTCCACAACATAAACTCCACCTCTTCCAACATGCTCCCATGGGCACAACTCAACGAGAATATAAAAGACCAACCAAGTCCAGGTAATATACAAACTTGGACACATAAAATGATTTAGTTAGCATGTTAGCGGGATTATCATGAGTATTGACCTTCTCTACAACCACATCAACCTTTGTAACAACTTCTCATATAAAGTGTTAGCGAACATCATTGTGCTTAGTTCTCTCATGGAACATCTGATCTTTAGTGAGGTAAATAGCTCTCTGACTATTACAATACATTACCATGAGCTTCAAATCATCACAAAACTCTCCAAATAATCCTTTCAACTAAATGGCCTCCTTGACAGCTTTAGTAATGGCCATGTACTCAGCCTCCGTGGTAGACAACGCAACTGAAGCTTGTAATGTTATCTTCCAACTAATAGTACAACCACCAATGCTATACAAATAACCGGTCAGCTATCTCCTTTTGTCAAGATCAATGGTAAAATCTAAATCCACATATCTAATAACCCCATCTCTACATTTTCCAAAATATAAACACACTCCCGAAAAGCCATGCAGGTAACGAAGGATCCATTGAATAGCTTTCCAATGCTCTTTCACTGGATTAGCTATGTATCTACTAACAAAGCTCATAGCATGTGATAAATCTGGATGTGTGTAAACTATAACATACATAGGGACTCGTGTCATATACTTAATCTCATCATCTGACTGTGGACACAATAAAGTTGAAAGCTTAAAATATAAAGCCAATGAAGTACTTACATATTTACAATTGTGCATATTAAACCTTCACAAAATCTTCTTAATGTACCCCTTATGACTAAGATACAACGAGCCAGCCTTTCTATCTCTCAAAATCTCTATGCCAAGGATCTTTTTTGCTTCACCCAAATCCTTCATCTCAATTTCGGTACTCAACTGAGCTTTGACCTCCCCAATTTCTTCTTTTTCTATAGCTGCAATCAATATATCATCAATATAGAGAAGAAGATACACAAAAGACCCATCACGGTTTTTCTTGAAACAGACACAACTGTTATAGTTATAATGCTTAAACCTGTGTGTAGTCATGAAAGCATTAAACCTCTTGTACCACTGCCTTGGAGATTACTTCAACCTATAGAGAGATTTCTTCAATAAACACACATGGTTTTCATTTTCTAAAGCAATAAAACCCTCTGGCTACTATATGTAGATGTCCTCCTCAAGCTCTCTATGTAAGAATGCCGTTTTGACATCCAATTGCTCCAACTCAAGATCATGCCTAGCAATAATCTCAAGTAAAGCTCGAATTGGGCTATGCTTCACAACAAGAGAGAACACATCAGTAAAGTCAACACCCAGAATCTGACAATAGCCCTCAACAACAAGTCTCACCTTGTATCTAGCATCATTAATACTCGAAATGCCTTCTTTCTTCTTGAACACCTACTTATACCAAACATCCTTCTTACCTTTGGGTAATTTCACCAACTCCCATATGCCATTCTTATGTAGAGACTCCATCTTCTCATGCATGGCAACCAACTATTTTTCTGAATCCACAAAACTGATTTCCTCCTTATAGGTAGATGGCTCCTCACCGGCTTTAACATCTTCATCACATTTAATGCATAAGCCACCATATCTGCTTCAGTATATCTCTGTGGTGGTTTAATAGTCCTCCTAGATTTGTCCCTTGTAATAGAGTACTGAGGTATGGTAGCTTCATCATCAACATTAGTTACCTCTGAACTCTCATTTGATGTAGCCTTTGGTGTGGATTTTGTCCCAAACGAAAACTCTACCTTCATGTTTGCATTATGCTGCTGTACAGACTCACTATAATTGTCTCTAGGAGACTGAAAGGAATCAAGCTATGCAACACACTAAAGCGGAAGCATGTGCCAAAAAGGGTGAAATTCAAAAATTTCACTTGCATAGTTCTTCATCAAATGAAGAATTCCAATCTCCAAGATCCAATCTGCAATTAACACATAGCTAAATTAAACACATAAGCATGCATACCACAACCACCTAGAAGTTCAAGTTCAAAGAAACTTACCAAACTCTTTATGGTTGATGTAGACCACAATAATCTACTAATTTGGTATGAAAGATTCAACTCTTGAATCACATGCCCTAGTCACCCAAGTGTGTGACCTCTGGCTTGAA
>CATIWO010512108.1:0-11383 GCA_949673435.1 Macaranga tanarius
AAAATTCAGCAGAACCTCCCCTAAAATATAGATATCTCCCTACTAAAGTAGGGCCAATCCTGCAATTAATTATATGGAAACAGCTAAAATGCAGCAAAATAAAGCCAAACCCAATTCAACCAACAAATAAACTAACAATAATCCTAATTTATTTAATTAAATAATCAATTAATCATTCACAAATTATTTTTAATTATAAATCTGAAGTAAATATACTTATAATCAATATTTCCCATATTCACAATTATACCTTTATTTATACTTTCAAATTGTCAATGGTCACAAAGCCAATCGACATCACATTCTTACACAGTCGATAGTCACAAAGCCAATCGACATAATCATCACATTCCATGTTATTGATAGTCACAAAGCCAATCATCATAATTGACACATTCCACATTGTTGATGGTCACAAAGCCAATCAACATAATTAACATATTCCACATTATTGATGGTCACAAAGCCAATCAACATAATTAACACATTCCACATTGTTGATGGTCACAAATCCAATCAATATAATTAACATTTCTCATAGTTGATGATCATAAAGCCAGTCGACATCACATTCTCACATAGTCCATGGTCACAAAGCCAATCGACATAATCATCATCGTATCCAATAAACCAACCTCAAGTTTATAATATATACCATTTACCACCATATTTTCAATACCATCACTTTTTTATGTTATCACATTAAATTGTATACCTCACAATAATTATATCAACCTCACTTATATCCTCACATCAATCCATATTCATATATATAAATATACCATTCATATTCCGACCTTATATTCCTTTCACATATAAATATACGATCCACATTTCAGCACTATATTCATTTTACACCATTTTCAATATACATAGTGAGTCACCACCCACTATTAAATCTCAATTCAATATTCTCATAACCATATATATATATATATACATCATCTCTTGCCACATTTAATGGCTTGCACAATTCACATAATTTACATTTAAATATAAAATTAATATATATATATATATATATATATATATATATATATATATATTATATCAATAATTACTTACTCAAGGTGCTTCAACTCCTTCAGAGGAAGAGCCCTCCTATTGATTGGTACCACCTCTATCCTTATTAATGCCTACACACAATTCATACATCAATACCATATAGCAACCATGACTCTAACACTTAAATGCCACTAAGTGTAACTACATGCTCAAGATTCAATGGGCCCCAATATAGTCTACACAAATCCAAAAATTATGAAATTCATGCTGAAGCTAGACATATATATGTGTCTAATTTTAATTCCATTTGGAATTTCTCAATTCAGGTGTGCATAGAATTAAATATGGATTTTTTTTGAAATCCAGCCAAAATAAAGTTGCTAGCATGAGCACAAAAATATCAAGCTGTGCCAGTCACTCTTAATAGCAAAAATAGCTCTAGCTCAAAATATAAGAGTTGTAGAGAACACTTTGAAGTTTCAAGAGCATCAAACCTTACTCAAATTAGAGTCTAAAACTCAAGATATAGCAAAAACAATAGGACTGATGCAAGAAGAAAATAGGACATGAAATTCAACCAACCAACCCTAAATTCAATTTACTAAAAATAAATACAAGGTTTACCAAAATGATGCTCCCATAAGCTTATGTATCTTCTAAAGCTTCCCAATTTGATATTAGATGGGTAGAGAAAAATCAAATCTCCTAAAGCCTCTCAATTCCCTCTTCTTCTTCCTCTTTACAATTTTCTCTACACAACACTTCCACACCCACACACATATACACACATATAACACTCCCACCAATCACCTTCCACCATTTTTCCTCTTAAGGTCTCTTAATTAAAAGCTAAAATCTCTATAATGAATATAATAATATGAAGTTAGATAATTATCAATAATTATCTCTACAAATTTCTACACCTCCTTAATAAAATAAGATTATTATATAATAATCCATAACTTTCTATTTTAACAATTAGGTCCAAACTTATCTTATAAATATACCCCTCTCTACACTATATACCATATCCACACTTCAATATAGTACACTATCTAATATGCATAACACGTCATACATAAGTATGCTAAAAAGGTTGGGTGTTACATTTCTCCCCCCCTTAAAAAAAATTTCGTCCCCGAAATTTACTACTTAACGCATAACCACACTTCTCAAACTTAATCCTTCTTTATCCTTATAGTCTGAACTCTCATAATATCTTTCGATTTCTACATTATACACTCCTATTATTCGACTTGAATCTCTATCCAGCATACCAAATGATAGTACTTCATACTATTTTACACTTTAAAACCTCATATTCCCAAATGTATACAATAACATAAATACAATATTCAATATTATTCCTTACTATTTATACTTTGATACCAGTGACAGGCACTATTTCCCAGTAGAGCTTGACACTTTGCTTCCACAAAATAATCTCTTCTAAGATTATTTTCATTATCAGCCAGAAATTGGAAAACTTAAGACCACACTGTTGTTCCAATTCAACACCTTCTGATAAATACATACTTTAATCTCTTGATATTTATTAACATAAATTATAATTTCCTACACAATTATAGTCCTCAACTCTTTAATGGTTACACCATGTTAGCTAATTTGGAATCATAAGATAAGATATTCGCTCCATGAGATCATAATTTCATAACTGTCCAAAATAATAGTCACGCACATATTCTGTTTCTGGTCCTAAAACCTTAACATAACTCATTAAATTTCCATTCCCAGTCAAAAATGTGAACAAAAAAGTAGTAGTGGTTATTTTTCTTGGCTTCCCAAATCTTTATTGACTACCTTTAGTTGCTTCCTTAATAATTATGCCCAAACGATAATACATTTTTTCATCCCCCTAACTCATTTTATTTGATATAATATGCAACTATGTTTTCTACAGGCTGTTCAACTTGTCTTTGTCAATGTAAAATACCCTTCAAAATTGCTATCACCCCGCTTACAATTCTCTCTTGAGTATCGTTGAAATGACTGTTAATTATTCAATTATCCATATACAACACATAATCACACATTATTTGTAATACCCGCCTTTTTAGCATACGTATTTATGACGTATGAATTGCATTTTATGCATGTTAGATATTGGACTTTATTTAAGTTTAATAATGTACTTGAGTTGTAGAGAGGGACTAGATTGTATAATAAGTTGGAGTTAGTTATAGCAATAGAAAGTTATATGGGTATTGTGAAATATGTCCATTTCATTAAGGGGCTAAATGGGTATTTTGATGATATTTTGTTATATTATTAAGTATTATTATATTGGTCATTTATGTGATAAATATGAATTTATTGGTGGGTTGGACAATTATTATAAGAAGACTTTAGGGGGCCAAATGGAAGGTTGTGATTGGTTGGAGTTTATTTGTGTATATTTAATTGGGAAGTTAAGAGTTATATAGAGATTTTGGGAAGAAAATGATGAGTAAAGTTAAGACTATTTTATTAAAATAGAAGGTTGAGGATTTCTGGTAATTATCCAAGTTTATTAAGGGGGAGAAGTAATTTTGTAGAGATTTTGTGGTGATATTTATATATATTATTTTATTAAAGGATATTGGTAGAGAATTATGGATTATTATTATTATTAAGATATTATGATAATATGTAATTATGAGGAGAAGACTAATTTGGGCAAATGGTGTATTTTGATTGGGTTATATTTTATTATGAGTGTGTGAGTATATGTGAGTGTATATTTATGTGTGTGGGAAGAAGAGTGTAGAAAAAATTGAGTAGAAGAAGAGAAGAGAAGAAAGGAAAAATTAAGAGGCTTTGTGAGAGTATGGTGATTCTCTACACATCTAGCATCATTTTTGGAGAGCTTAAGAAGATTTATAAGGTGTTTGAGCATTAATTTGGTAAGTCTTGTATTTAATTATGATTATTTGAGTTAGGGTTGTTGTTGTGATTTTCAGATTCTATTTTTCAACATGCATTAGTCTTAGAATTTTGGCCATACCTTGAGTTATAGACCTCTTATTTGAGCAAGATTTAATGTTCTGAAAACTTCAGAGAGTCTTCTACATTTTTTATGTTTGAGTTTGGCTTAATTTTGCTACTAAACTTGTCATATTAGGCCGGACATTTCAAAGCTCATAGTGATGCTCTGTTTTGTTTTATTTTGGCCAAATGGATTTCAAAATCCATAATTAATTCCACACACAACCAAATTGAGTGATTTCAATTAAAATTTGCTGTAAACATGTAACCCTAGCTTTGGTAGCAATTTGGGGGTTATTGGACTTATGTGTATGTCTAGGTTATATTGAATTTTGAGCATGTAGTTGCTCTTTTATGGAATTGGAATGATTTATAATGTGTGATTGTTAAATTGGCATGAAATTGTGTGTAGGAGTTAGAAGAGGAAGTGGAAACCCTACTCAATATGGGGAATTTTGCTTATGAAGGAGTTGAAGCCTTTTTGTAAGTAATTATTAATTTAATGCTTACATGTAGTGAATTTCAAGTAACTATAGTTAGTTAACTATATTAATTTGTGTATGCCATTTAAGTGGCAAGATTGTTGAGCATGATATATATGAAAATGTTGTTGTGAGAAAATATGATAAAAATATGTATATATTGTTGATGAAAATATGAATTGGTTGTTTGAGAATGTGTTGTGATATATTGTGAATATTGGTATTTGTGAGGTGCAAGCCACGTGAAGTGGTATGGAATTGTGATGATGTAATTGTACATATGCCTTTTTATATGTTATGAGTATGAGATTATATTGATGTGAATGAGCATGATATATATATATATATATATATATATATATATATATATATATAATTGTGAGACCATTGAATGGTCAAATGAGCATGTGTATGAAGGAATGTGATATGGGTACCTTTGATGTACAAGCCACCTAGTGTGGTATGATATTTAAATATTTGTTGATATATTAAAACACTTGAGGAGGTATGGAGTAAAAATGAAATGTATGCATATTGCATTTATGAGAGGAATATGTGCTGGCTACGGATATATGAAAAAGAAAAGGAAGAAAAGACAAGCAAAAGTGAGGTTGTGCATAACGTGTGTGAATGTAGGAGGAGAGCTAACAAGCATAATTATGCATAATCGCATTATGGATGTATAATATATTGTTGAATATGGCTTTAATGTGAGATTGATGATTTGAGAAATGTGAATTGTTTAGTAGTGTGAATTAGTGTATATGAGATACTAACAATAATGTTTTAATACTTAGAACTCTTGTTATGACTTGAATTGAGTCATATTCATATGCTTTGACATCACTAGTCACTTCAAGGGTATTTTTTTTAATATATACAATTGAGTTAAGTCTAGGTGTCTACATAAAAGTTGTAGTCCTCTAAATTAGTTTTCCATAACTTCTTGAATCACTTGAATCTGAGTTCTATAGAGGAAGTTATGGTCAAAAGAGTACGAGATGATCAGTCAAATAGTGTCTCTGCATGCCCATGCACACGCCCATGAAAAAATCACCCAATCAGGCATGCCCATGCGTGTCTAAGGGAAAAATCAAGCCTCAGGCACGGCCATGTGCACGACCATGTGCAGCTTAATGTAGAGTTATGATATTTTGACCATAACTTGAGCTACAGACCTCCAAATGAGGCGTGGTTTGATGCTATAGAAACTTTAAAGAGTCCTCTACAAGTTCCATATTTAAGGTCTTGTAGAATCTATCTTTAAGATTCTCTAATTAAGCTTGATATTTTAGTACTCACTTAATCCTTTGTCATTTGGACTTCCGTGCGCAATCTAAATGTTAAATTCTTATAATTTGATGAGTAAAAATGTTATTTATATATTTTCCTTAATTAGTTCTTGAGAAGAACTATATGTATACTTATTTTAATAATTGCTTATTGAGTCACAAGCTCATTCCTTTGCAAATTATGGTTTTCAGGCAATAGTTAGACGTGTTTGAGGTGCGAGTTGATGAAGCTTGAAGTGTACTCCTTTGTGAGTACATGTGGATCAAAGGCAAGCTTGATGTTGACATCTCCATCCTCATGAGCATCATCATCATAACATTCAAACATTTTGTATTTGAACAATATATCTATTTTGATTTCAAACTATGTATGTACATAAAAGTATAATATTTATATTACAAGAGCTTGGTATAAATATAGGTCTTTTAAGAAAATTTTTCATATGCCACATAGTTGATGTAATATATGGACACTTGTATGTAGTACTTGGAGGGTGCTATATTAAGTGGTATCAGAGCAGAGATTAGATTTCCTCAGGACGATAAAGCATGATGCATACATGACATATCATGCATAAGTTGAGAAAACATGTAGTTGATGTGTGTTGTATATCTTAAGATGGATGAACACCAAGTGCCTCGTGTTGATCCTGATGAATCATTTGAGTGAGTTCATTGGTAACACTTGTGCATGTTCTATATGAACTTGAAATTCTATTTATAACCTCTTCATAAGATATATGTTCTTATATATTAGTGAATTGTTTCAGAGATAAGAAGAATGAGTCTAAGCAGGTAGATAGCACTGTTAATGAGAACTATGAAATATAAGAGAATAAGGTGCAAAGATTTTTACAGTCTTAGTGATTCCACCACAGCAAATGATGATTATAGAGTGCGGAAAGAATTCTAGATTGAATTAATAAGTACTGATAGAAGGAGAATTAGTTATACAGTGTTATTGTTTAAGCAAGATATGTGATGTGATATGAAATGAAAATATGAATTAAATAAGTTGTGCCTTTTAGAATTATTAATGGCATATTATATTGATGAGAAGATTAATATAAATGCATTGTGATTTTAGCAATGCTCATGTATGACTAATAAGAGTATATTATTGATGCTCAGTTAGATGTAATTGTAGTGTGGTAGATAACTGAGCCCTAATTTGGATTGTTATTAGAAGTGTAGTTATTTTATTGTAGGATTGGCCCTGCTTTAGTAGGGAAATGTCGATATTTTAGGGGAGGTTCTGCCAAATTTTTGGTAGATTCCTCATAAATTGAGCTTTGTTGTTAGGTTTTTATGATAAAGCCTCGTGTGCAATAGATAAGTATAATCTATAGTTGTGATATGAAATGTTGATGATGGTATGAGTATGATACAGGTGGAATACTAATTAAATACTATGTGAGGTTAATGTATGCATGATGAATGTGATAATGAACTAGTTATTGTGCAATATAGAAAAAAACATATAACAGAGTATATAGAAGACTTAAAGGTCAAAAGGGCACTAATAAATTTATGAGTAGTGTATCAATTTCCATATATATATAATAGGTATGATAGAATCTATCCGAATTTTGGGTCTTATACTTGATGTCTGCTACTAGTGTAGTAAGCAGAGCATTTCTTTAGAGATTATTTATTGAAGGAACTGTTGAAAGGTTTTAACTAATTAAACAGTATTAAATCAAGTAGAAGCTAAAAGATTAAGGAAAAAGAAATTTAGTGTTTCAAAACAAATTGGATTTGATGATCATTTATATGAGTATATATTACGTCTATATGGCACATTGTATTATTAAGGATATGGTATATATATTTTAATGCCTACTAGAATGTTGTGATAGTAAATTTGGTGATGGAATTTTATTTCAAGTTAATAGAACCTTATGACTACTTTGCAGACTGTAATAATTATTGAATTGGGAAGAAGTATAGTATTATTCTAGAAATTAATTAGGTATGGATATTTGGAGACAGAAAAAGATAGAGTCAGTGATTAAAGGAGAGATTGTGTATACTAGTGGGATTTCAACTGTAAGTATATAATTTATGGTTGAAGACAAGTAAAAAGTTATTTAGATGATGATGTGTGATTACATATTGATGGTAGGTAAATGAAAATTGTGCATGTTTATTTGATTTCAATTATGATTGTCTTCCATATGAATTGAGAAATAAACGGTTGCTTGATTAATTGAGCGATACAATAGTATTTTAGAAGATAGATTTAGAACTGAGATGTTGATAATTTCAGAAGGATAAAACATTATATCTTTTATAATATGGTATGAATTTGTGAGTGCATGTTCATGTCTTTCAAAACCCCTACATTTTATTTATATATATTTACTTTGAGTAAAGTTTATGAATGTTGATTTACGAATCTGAATTGATGTTTCTAAATTATTTTTAAACCAGCCTTATTATGAATTAAATTCTTGGTTTAAGATTGAAGCTTTAAAATAACTACGGTTTCATGTTAACTAGTTAATGGGTTATTACTTTATGTTTAATTATGCAATCTAATTTTGAAAGTATTTTAACTGCTTCAAGATTTCATTGAGTTTAAAATTAGCTTGGTTTCATTTTTGGAAGAATTATGAGAACATTGGTGGACTTTGAATATTTTGTTAGATTACAAAGGTGTAGCAATATTGTAAATGATGATTTAAATGAGTTTATTATCATATTGGTTTTATTCTTTTGAATTTTGGATAAGGATGATTTTGACTAATTATGAGATATAAGAGATGATTAATGTTATTCATATAATGTTAATATTATTTAGTGGATACAATGAGTGTTATATTTGTGTAATATGCCAAGTAAGTATAACATGGGCTTGGCCTTGTTCTTGTAATATCTATGTTAAGATATACATGTAGATGAGTATGATTCTTGAGTTGTGATATGAGATATGTTGTGATGTGGATGTATGATGGTATATTATTTTGTTATATGTTCTATATATATTTTTGCATTTGCAGGGAGATTAAAAATATTCCATATGATAAATATGTCGATTGGATTTATGACCATCTACCATGTGAAATGTTGATAAGATGATTAACTATGTGTCTGTCAATAAGGTAAATGATACCAAACAATGAGAATGAGGTGGGAACGTGAATGTATACATTATTGCGAGATGTTATCCTTATTGTTGAGATGAATGCAATTATTAATTATAGTATTGAGATTTGAAATTTATATGGCGTATACTCAATTGCTTATTGAGTATAATTATACTTTTCTAGTATGGAATTGATAATTGAGGGTATTAGAGGCGCTGTATGCAACTGCACATATTTGGCTATATAGAATCCTCTATAAATATGAGTTGATTGTAAATGTTAAATGATGTATAAATATAGATATATTTTGGGCTTACATTGTGAATAAGATTAATTATATGAAATAATTATGGAGATTATGAAAAGATGAATATAAATGTTTGAGACTCGTGATTGATTGAATAAATTGAATTGATAATGTTAAGTATATTTTGGAGTATCTCCGAGTTTCTTTGGGTTTCGTTTGAGTATGGAAAATTATGTATAGCTCTAAGAAGGATAAATAGGGAGTTTTAAGATTTATAAGGAAAGGAAAGATTGAGTCCAAGATACGTGAGATAGTATGAAATTATGGAGGAGGTGAACTGTTGGCATATAAATTAATTTTTGCCAGGAAAATTGATTTCTATTCATGATGTATCTCATATGTTATATTGAAATAGTATAGATTAGATCCTAGTTATATGATATAAAAGTCTGACATAGAGATTTCTAAAAGATTGACGTATGTGGAGGAATCGATAGAAGATAGTGAGTTATTAAATTTCGGAGATGAAATTTTATTAAGGGGGGAGAAATGTAACACCCGCCCTTTTAGCATACGTATTTATGACGTATGAATTGCATTTTATGCATGTTAGATATTGGACTTTATTTAAGTTTAATAATGTACTTGAGTTATAAAGAGGGACTAGATTGCACAATAAGTTGGAGTTAGTTATAGTAATAGAAAATTATATGGGTATTATGCAATATACCCATTTTATTAAGGGGCTAAATGGGTATTTTGATGATATTTTGTTATATTATTAAGTATTATTATATTGGTTATTTATATGGTAAATATGAATTTATTGGTGGGTTGGACAATTATTATAAGACTTTAGGGGGCCAAATGGAAGGTTGTGATTGGTTGGAGTTTATTTGTGTATATTTAATTGGGAAGTGAAGAGTTGTGTAGAGATTTTGGGAAGAAAATAATGAGTAAAGTTGGGACTATTTTGTTAAAATAGAAGGTTAAGAATTTTTGGATAATTATCCAAGTTTATTAAGGGGGAGAAGTGATTTTGTAGAGATTTTATGGTGATATTCATATATATTATTTTATTAAGGGATATTGGTAGAGAATTGTGGATTATTATTATTATTAAGATATTATGATAATATGTAATTATGAGGAGAAGACTAATTTGGGCAAATGGTGTATTTTGATTGGGTTATTTTTTATTATGAGTGTGTGAGTATATGTGAGTGTATATTTGTGTGTGTGGGAAGAAGAGTGTAGAGAAAATTGAGTAGAAGAAGAAAAGAGAATTAAGAAAAATTTGAGAGGCTTTGTGAGAGTATGGTGATTCTCTACACATCTAGCATCATTTTTGGGAAGCTTAAGAAGATTTATAAGGTGTTTGAGCATCAATTTGGTAATTCTTGTATTTAATTGTGATTATTTGAGTTAGGGTTGTTGTTGTGATTTTCGGATTCTATTTTTCAGCATGTATTAGTCTTAGTATTTTGGCCATAACTTGAGTTATATACCTCTGATTTGAGCAAGATTTAATATTCTGGAAACTTTAGAGAGTCCTCTACATTTCTTATGTTTTGAATTTGGCTTAATTTTGCTGTTAAGCTTGTCATATTATTAGGCCGCACATTTTAGAGCTCATAGTGATGCTCTGTTTTGTTCTGTTTTGGCCAAATGGATTCTAAAATCCATAATTAATTCCACACACAACCAAATTGAGTGATTTCAATTGAAATTTGCTGTAAACATGTAACCCTAGATTTGGTAGCAATTTGAGGGTTATTGGACTTGTGTGTGTGTCTAGGTTATATTGAATTTTGAGCATGTAGTTGCTCTTTTGTGGAATTGGAATGATTTATAATGTGTGATTGTTGAATTGGTATGAAATTATGTGTAGGAGTTGGAAAAGGAAGTAGAAAATCTACTTAATAGGGAGAACTTTACTTGTGAAGGAGTTGAAGCCTTTTTGTAAGTAATTATTAATTTAATGCTTACATGTAGTGAATTTCAAGTAACTATAGTTAGTTAACTATATTAATTTGTGTATGCCATTTAAGTGGCAAGATTGTTGAGTATGATATATATAAAAATGTTGTTATGAGAAAACATGATGAAAATATATATATATTGTTGATGAAAATACGAATTGGTTGTTTGAGAATGTGTTGTGATATATTATGAATATTGGTATTTGTGAGGTGCAAGCCACGTGAAGTGGTATGGAATTATGATGATGTAATTGTACATATGCCTTTTTATATGTTGTGAGTATGAGATTATATTGATGTG
>CATIWO010512110.1:0-14245 GCA_949673435.1 Macaranga tanarius
ATATATATATATATATATATATATATATATAAACACAATGCAACAATACATGTTCATGCACATTAGTTATCCGGCCAGAATCATCCTCATACATTTCTCACACATACCTCACTTTTATTTTATTTCTCACATAATTCATATTTTTAACATAAATGGCCACTTTCTAAGCCTATCTGCCCAGCTCAGTCTCAGATCTCATATTTATTTTAAGTAGCTATCCGCCCGGATCAGCTTTCATATTTCTCACAATTTATGTATCATATGTGGCTACTATTGACTATTTGCCCGGCTCAGTCTCAAATTTCATTTTCAGTGGAGGCTATCCGCCCAGCTCAGCCCCACTATTACACGTATACCTCACATTTCCTCACCAATAATCAATATTCACATCATATTCAATCAATCCATTCAATCACAATTCAACATTCTCACCATAACATATTTCAATCCATGTCATATCAAATGATTTGTATAATCCACATAATAGAAATCATTCATAATTTACCACACATGCCATCACAAATCTCAATTCTAACATATCTCGCTTTATGCCACATCAATTGGCTTATACAAAATAAATATAGTCAAACAACTATAATTACATGAGAATCAATATGTATATAAGTATTATATTAATAATCACTTACCAAAAGCTTTCAACTCCTTCTAGAAGAAAAGCTTCTCCTAATGAGTAGTGTCACCTCTATCCCTTTCAACTCCTACACATAATTGTATATCAATTTCACAAAGCAAACATAGTAATTCACCTAAAGTCACTAAGTACAACTAAATGCTTAAAGTTCAATATAGCTTAAAGATGCACACATAAGTCCAATGACCATCAAATTTCTATTAAAATTAGGGTTATGAGTCTACTATCAATTCCATTTAGAATTACTCAATTCGGACAAGTATAAAATTAATTATGGATTTTTGAATCCATTCGAGCAAAACAGAGCTATCAACATGAGCAATAATATTTCCAGCCCTATTAGACCCTCTTAACAACAGATTCAGTTTAAGCACAAAACATAAACGTTATAGAGAACTCTTGGAAGTTTCCAAAGCCTCCAACCATACTCAAATCAGAGCTTTATAACCAAAGTTATGGCAAAAATACTAGGACTAAAAAATGGAGTTTGCAGAACCCGAATTTACCAAAATCAAAATGCAACTACAATTACCACAATTACAAGTAAAGCTTACTAATTTATGCTCCAATGGATTTAAAGCCCTTCTAATGCTTCCCAAAGCTATTGTTTGCTAGCTTGTGCAAGATTAAAATATCTCCAAAAGCTACCAAGAAACACTCTTCTTCTTCTCTACCAATGCTCTACACTCCTACACCCACACATACACACATACACACACACACACACATCCTCCACCAATCAAAACTCTCCATATGCCCCCTTAGGTGTCCCCATACTTAATGAATAATTGTCACATATATAATAAATAAAGAATAATAATTAAACCTTTAGATAACTATAAATAAATATCACCAAAATTCCCCACTAACTCCTTAATGAGATGGGACTAATACACAATAGCTTCTAACTTTTTATTATGATAATCTACTTTAAACTTTCTTTACAATTTAGTCCTTCTTTACAATTCATGCACATTCTCAAATTAAAATAAGTCCACTATCTATTATGAGCAATATGCAATACATGAGGACATAATAGATATTCTAAAAGGTGAGTGTTACATAAGATCCTAGTCTCTGATTGTGGCTTAACTTTTATATACAATTTGCTCACTGAAATCTGGGCTATTTTGGATAACGTTATACCAGATTCATGCAGGTAAGGTATTTGGAAAAAGTCGGGGGTTGTTATCGATGAAAAAATATATTGGCTTACAAAGTTTGCAATCCTAGCTTTTGACATTGAGTTAGAATTTTTATTCGAGGTCAACCCTCCAAAAGCTTATTTCCAGGAGGCAATTAAAGATGAGGTGTGTCCTGAAGTTAGCAGAGTGAATACTTATAACTTGAACACTGCTTGGATTGAAGTATCAAGATTCAGTCTGATTTTCGGATGCAAGGGTCAAGTATCTTACTCGGTCTATAAGTACAGTGCTGATAATGCTTGTTGGAGGAGTTTTATGGAGATCCCATGCAGTGGACGCCAGAGATTGGAAGCAGTGAGGTTCCTGAACAATGCACTAGTGCTTAAAGAGGCACCGATTAGAAACTCACTTCATATGTTTGACGGCCATCAGCACACAGTGATTAAGATGTCGAAACAGTATATTAAAGCCCACAGTTTTTAGAAAATTTTGTTCCAAGATAATAGTTCTATTGTGTGTGTATAAGAATGATGTAGTTCTTTGGGGGTTGGCATACAAAAATTATGTTGGTTTTTGTAGAGACAGAATTGTAGTTGGTTATTAGTGGCAAAACCATCTATAACTAATCTGTTGATGTTTGTTGAATTGGAATCTGAAACAGTAGAGTATAATGTTCTGGTCTCATCCACCATTTAGAACAGACAAAAATGTATTCAGCTGAAGTGTTTCTTTCTGTCACTTCATATCCACACACTACACTGAGACAGAAAGTGAGGGTGAGTAAAAAGAAAAATTATCTACCCTTGATAGGTTGGCTTGTGCTTCTCCCCAATCAGATGCCTATACCTACTCTTTTTAAGTTTTCCTGCCTTATCTCTCCAAATGAATGAATACACATGTGGAATGATTGGGTTCCAAATATCATCCAGCTTTGCCCTTAAGGGATGCCAAAACCACCTTAATGAATACATATGTTGTTTCTTTTTATTTCTTGTTGTTTCTTTCTATTACTTTTCTCTTAATTTTTTTTATTTTAAATAATAATTATTTTAATTTCGATACTTACTATTATTTAGAATATAAAAATTAGGCTAATTAAACAAAAAATTATCCATAGTCTTTAATAATTTTTTTCATAATTATTTAGAATTCAGAAATTAAACTAATTAATATTAAGAAAAAAATATTGAGCTAAAAAAAATATTGATAAAAAAGAAGAGTAGTTTAGCTTTTTTTTTTGTTTCTTATTGTTTATTTTTGTTTCTTGTTATTTCTTTTTGTTTCTTTTTCTTGCTTTTCTCATAATTTTTTATTCTAAATATAATAATTTTTTAAATTTTGATACTTACTATTATTTAGAGTATAAAAATTAGGCTAATTAAATAAAAAATTACTCATAGTTTTCAATAATTATTTTTTTCATAATTATTTAGAATTCAGAAATTAAACTAATTAATATTGAGAAAAAATATTGATAAAAAAATGTTGCTTTTTGTTTCTTTTTGTTTTTGCATGTTGCATATTGTTTATTTTTGTTGCTTTTCTCATAATTTTTTTTATTCTAAATAATAATTATTTTAATTTTGATACTTACTATTATTTAGAATATAAAAATTAGGCTAATTAAACAAAAAATTACTCATAGTCTTCAATAATTATTTTACCCATAGTCTTCAATAATTATTTTTTTTCATAATTATTTAGAATTCAAAAATTAAACTAATTAATATTGAATTTTGATAAAAAAATGTTACTTTTTGTTTCTTGTTGTTTCTTTTTATTTCTATATGTTGCATGTTGTTTCTTTTTGTTGCTTTTCTCATAATTTTTTTATTCTAAATAACAATTATTTTAATTTTGATACTTACTATTATTTAGAATATAAAAATTAGGCTAATTAAATAAAAAATTACTTATAGTCTTCAATAATTATTTTTTTCATAATTATTTAGAATTCAGAAATTAAACTAATTAATATTGAGAAAAAAAATATTGAGTAAAAAAAATATTTATGAAAAAGAAGAGTAGTTTCGCTTTTTATTTCTTGTTGTTTCTTTTTATTGCTTTTCTCATTGATAGTTCTAGAAGGCCTATATGAGTCCAAACCCCTAACATTAAACCCATTAGAGGACTTAATGTCTTTCTGGGATTATATGATAAGGTTAAAGTTATTCAATCAGAAAAGGACAATGATTCTTGCATAACGTTAATCCGAATAGGACTAGGTATGTCCCTCTTATGCCTACATATTGGCTCATATTTCTCATTATTAGATCATCATAAATAATTCTTTCTAACTTAAGCATCGGAGAGCCTACGGATCGAAGATCCTAGGTTCATCTAGTTTTCTTTGTGCTTGTAGGTACAAGAGAGGAGCTCACATTCATCAATTGGCACCGTCTGTGAGAAATATTCTATTTTCCAGATCACACTTATCAAAAATTTCCTGCATTGATTCATGGCAAACACCTCAGATCCTCCACCTGATCAAAGTGGAGCATATACCAGTACATTGGTTGTCACTCAAACAATTCCAACGACTTCCCAAGTTGATTATTCATAATCTCTTGGATCAGAATCATTACACTTGACAACCACTACTCAACCAGGAATAACCTATGGAGTATCTCCACCATATTATGCTCCTTTCCAACATATGTCCAGATCTGTTACAACTATTCTTTTTCCAAATTTTCCAGAATATACAACTCCACCTAATATAGCTAGAATAAGCCAAACTCCCATTCCATTGAATTTACCACCGTTATACAGAGAATAAATAATTGAAAGCCTCAACGCTCAATTTTAGTTCGTGCAACAGCAATTGTTGTACTTCACTCAAGGAGCACCAACTGATATGCCTGTTACAGGAATATCTACTCCTGCATCTGTTCCAGCTATAGGGGTAACCATAATTGCTCCATAAGATGATCGATTGCCACTTCGCAATAAATAAGAGGAATTATAAAAAAATAGAAACAGAAGATAGGGATCCTATTCAGAACAGGAATCGAAATCCAACTTTCCAATAAGGGATAGGACTGACTTCAATCTTCAGTTATGGGAAGCAATACATAAGGTTCGCAATGGACCTGATGAAATAGAGGAATGTATACTAGATGAGAGCATTCTGTTCATTCATAGCATAATGGCAACTCTAATACCTTTGAAGTTTAAGGTTCCGCCATTGGATCAATATGATGGAACGGGTGACCCTATAGCTCATATTTCCATATTTTGCACAAAGATAATGCTGTAGAATATTAATGATGTGATTATATGTCGAGTATTCCCTACAACTCTGACGAACACTGCTCAGAGATGGTTTTATAGATTACCAAAAAATTCAATGGCCACCTTTGAAGAATTGATAAAATAATTCAGAATTCAGTTCATAACCAACATTCCGCCAAAAAAGAGTATTAATGACTTACGACTCTGTAAGCAAGATGATAACGAGACATTTCAAAGTTATCTTGACAGATTTAACAAAATTGCTATACAAATAGAGCACTTAAGCAACAAAGCAGCCATTGATGCTTTGAAGTATGGAACTAAGATGGGAAAGCTGAGAGACAAAATAATGACAAAGAAGCCCCAAACTTTTCCAGAAGTAATGGTTATTGCAACCAAGTTGATTGACTTGGATGAAGACAGAAGAGATATATGGAAAAAAGATGATGATGAAAGGGGGCCAAGAAGGAAAGACGAGAAAAAAGAATCGAAAAAGGAGTACAATTCCAATAGATAGAGGAATGATGATAGGAGATACGCTCCTCTTAATGCTCCTAGATCAGAAATCCTAATATGAATTAAGCAAAATGGTATAGACATACCAACTCTCCGGAGGCTCAATCCGCTTTATATCTTTATAAGAGATAAAAATTGATATTGCAGATACCTTCGGGATCATGGTCATGATACAGACGAATGTCGTGATCTCAAGATTGAAATTGAACGATTGGTCAAAGCAGGCTCTTTGAAACAATTTACCGAAGATTTCCCAAAATGAACAAGAAGTTCAAACACTCGGTTTGAACATCAGAAAGATTTCAAAAAGACTCGCAAAGATGTATCAGGAATCATAAATATGATCGTAAGTGGCGAGTCCTCATCAAGAGGGAGGAAAAGGCCATAAAGAGAGGTGTACATAGCACGAGCCAGTTTGTCTACACCAACGATCACAATCACCCTAGAGGATGGACTACATGTCAAGCAACCTCATAATGACGCACTAGTCATCAACACACACATAAAAAATTACTTAATAAAAAGGATGCTCGTAGATAACGGAAGTGCAGTTAATGTCCTTACTTGGGAAGCCTTCCGAGCAATGGGAGGCTCATCCATTGAACTAAAACCCATCACAAATCTAATAACTAGCTTTTACGGAGGAACTGTTCAACCAATGGGTAGTGTTAAATTAGATATAGAATTGGGAGACTGTGACTTCTAAGAGCATCTTACAATTAAATCCTTGTTCAATATTGTTGACACGAGATTAGCCTATAACGGAGTCATCGAAAGGCTAATCTTATGGGAAACTAATGCAGTAACATGTATCAGGTACTTGATAATAAAAATTCTTATTCCAGGAAAAGTCATTACGATCAAAGGAGATCAGAAAATTACTAAACAGTGCTATCAGCTAGCCACCAAAGATGAATTAGAAGCCTTTCCGATTGAATCTAATATGAAAATCAAAAAACAAGGAATAAAACCAGAACCGGTAGAAGAGTTAAAAGAAATAAAGCTTACAAATGGTAAAATTATAAAAATTGGTGGGGAAATACCTGAACAAGTAAAAGAGAAGATAGCACGAGTGTTGTAAAATCACTCGGGCACTTTTTCCATACAAGTATTAGAAATAGTGGGCATTGACTTAACGGTAGTGGCTCAAAGCCTGAACATTGATCTCTCTATTAAGCCAGTAATACAGAAGAAGCGGAACTTTGCAATAGAAAGGCAAAAGATCATGGCATCTGAAACCACAAAGCTGTTGGAGGCAGGATTTGTATGAGAAATCACACATCCCGAATGGTTAGCAAATGTAGTGCTCGTCTGAAAGTTAAATGGAAAGTATAGTTAGTGTGTAGACTACACAGATCTAAATAAAGCATGCCCTAAGGACAATTATCCTTTACTAATAATTGACCAGTTAGTTGATTTAACTACGTGTCATAGAATGTATAGCTTCATTGACGCTGCCTAAGGATATCATCAGATTCCTATGAAGGAAGAGGATCAAGAAAAAACATCCTTTATAACTCATTAAGGGTTATATTGTTATAATGTAATGTCCTTCAGACTCAAAAATATAGGAGCCACATACCAAAGGTTCATGAACTTCATCTTCAAAGAGGACATTGGCAAAACCATTGAGGTATATGTGGATGACCTAATCGTCAAAAGCCGAACAGACGAAGACCATTCTATAGACTTAGAATGGGTCCTGAAAAAGCTAGATGGATATAAGTCAAACTTAACCCTGAAAAATGTGTCTTTGGAGTAGAAGCGGGAAAATTCCTTAGATTCATGATCTCACAATGAGGAATCGAGGCCAATCCGAAAAAGATTGAAGCAGTCATCAATATAGAGCCTCCAATAACACTGAATGAATTATAGAAACTAAACAGATGAATCACCGCATTAGGAAGATTCATGTCTTGTTCAGCAAGAAAATGCCTTCCCTTCTTTCGAACAATGAAGAATGTCAAAAAATTTGAATGGAATGCTGATTGTCAAATGACATTTAAAGATATTAAAAAGTTCTTAACATCTCTACCTCTATTAAGCAGACTAACTCCAGGGGAAACATTATACCTTTACCTCTCAGTGAGAAACGAATCCCTAGCATCGGTACTAATCTGAGAAGATAAAGGAGAACAAAATCCCATCTACTATGTAAGTAAGGTTCTTAGAGGATCAGAAATCCGTTATCCAAAGATAGATAAACTAGCACTGGCTCTAGTACACATAACAAGAAAGCTCTGCCACTATTTTCAAGGTCATAAGATAGTGGTATGAACAAATCAATCACTGAGGAAGATCTTACAAAGGCCGGAGACATCCAGAAGACTCGTCTAATGGTCAATACAACTGGGTGAGCATGACATATCATACGAACCCCAAACAACAATAAAAGCACAAGCGCTGTCTGATTTCATATAAGAAATAATGGAAACTGAGGGGTTCAGCAATAAAAAGATACTATGGTGAATGTACATCGATGGGGCATCGGGAAGACAAGGATCCGGTGCAAAAATAATTCTAATACACCTTAAGAAAATAAAAATTACATACGCTGTTAGAATAGCGTACGGTGCAACGAATAATGCGACAGAATATGAAGCCTTGATCACAGGATTGAAACTGGCAAACAAGGTGCGAGCAGAAAGTCTCCAAATACTCTGCGATTCTCAACTCGTAGTGAATTAACTTAAAGGAACATATGAAATAAAAGATCCGAATATGACTAAATATTCAGACAAAGCTCGTTCGCTTCTACGAAGGATAGAAGAAAATGACACATAGTGGACCTTAGTCTAAATTCTGAGAGCTGAAAACAAAGATGATATAATAGCCAAGTCTGCCGCAGAAAACGGACCTATGTTCCAGAATCTCAGCCTTAAAGAAGAAATCGTTAAGCCCTCGACGGAGGAAAATGAAATCTTAACCACTTGTGAAATAGCCGAGTAAATCAAACCTATAGTCGAATACCTAGAAACAGGTAAATTGCTTGATGATAGGAATCAAGCAAAGAAAATCTGAATACAAGCTGCCCAGCATTCATTCCAAAAGGGAAATCTATACCGAAGATCCTTTAGCCATCCGTAGAGCAAGTGCGTTTCACCAGAAGAAGGAAATTATATCCTCAGAGAAATACACAAAGGTATATGTAGAGCTCATGAGGCTCAGGCCACACTAGTTAAGAAAGCCCTCCTACAAGGCTACTATTGGCCCACAATGTCATAAGATGCACAAAATTTGGCATAAAACTGTGACAAATGTCATAAATACTCACAGTTGGCATATGCACCAGTTTATGTACAAAACCCCATTGGAAGCCCATGGCCTTTTGCTACTTAGGGAATGGACATTCTCGGACCTTTTCCGATAGCTCCATGACATAAAAAATTCATTATTGTTGCAATCGATCACTTTACAAAATGGAAAGAAGTTAAAGCAGTTTCAACGATAACTGAAGCAAAGATCCACAACTTCTTCTATAAAGAAATAATATGCAGATTTGGAATCCTACACACACTCATCATAGATAATAGGAAGCAGTTCAACAACTTTAAATTCAAGCAATTATGTTCTGAACTCAAAATAAAGCTACGGTTCACCTCTGTAGCTCATCCACAGACCAACGGACAAACTGATATAAATAATCGAACCATATTACAGGGCATCAAAAAGCGTCTTGATGACAAAAAAAGATTGGGCAGATGAACTATATAATGTCGTATGGGCATATCGCACTACTCCAAGGAGTGGAACAGGAGATTCGCTCTTTCGATTAGCTTACGGGATGGATGTAGTAATACCAGTCAAAATAGGGTCTCCTTCATATAGGGTCTTTAAAGACCTAAACGAAACAGAGAATGCAAATGATTATAGAATAGCCTTAGATATGCTCAAAAAAAAGAAGAGAACAGGCTGCAGCTATAGCCGAAGCTAGATGACAACAAGTTGCTCGCTATTATAACAAAAGGGTCCGATCAAGGACTTTCAAGGTAGGAGACTTGGTCCTACGAAAAGCAGAAATAGGAAAAGGCAATATAGGAACTGGAAAGTTAGAGCCCAATTAGGAAGGACCATACCAAGTCATTGAAGCAATCGATAAAGGGGCATACAGACTTGGAGACTCGAAGGGAAATTCCATTTTAAGATACTAGAATGTGGAAAGCTTATGGAAATACTACCAGTAAGTATCCATAACGATCGAATCAATAAAATTTGACAGATCTGTAATCATTTTTCAATAGAATAATAGAATTTTGATTGCTGGAAATAAACAACGAAAGACGAGTCCCTACACTAGCAAACAAAATGAGTAACGATACTCATACAAATAATTTAAGACGAGTCTCTACACTCGCAAACAAAACAAGTAACGACACTCGTACAAATAACTTAAGACGAGTCCCTACACTTTCAAATAAAATGAGTAACAATACTCGTATAAATAACTTAAGATGAGTCCCTAAACTCGCAAACAAAATGAGTAACGATACTCGTACAAATAACTTAAGACGAGTCCCTACATTCATAAACAAAATGAGTAATGACACTCGTATAAATAAATATAAGACGAGTCCCTATACTCACAAACAAATCAAGCAACGATGCTCGAAAAAATAAACAAGACGAGTCCCTACACTCATAAATAAATGAAGTAATAACACTCGAACAAATAAAAAAGATGAGTACACATACTCGCAAACATATCGAGTAATGACACTCGCAAATAAATCGAGTTATGACACTCGAATAAATAATTAAGGATGGAAGTTTAAACAAACAAATCGAGAAAATGAGTCCTTATGCTCACAAATAAAATAAATTACAATACTTACGATCGAAAGATGAGTACCCATACTCGCAAACACCAGATCCCATTACTCAAAAACAAAGCGAATTATGACAATTAAAATAAAGTACAAAACAAACGAGTATTTGACACTCAAAAAACTAAAGGAGTATATATACTTGAAAGAAAAATACAAAAATAAGCTGAAAATCTTTCATTGATAAAGTTGAAAGTATAGAATTGCCCTTTGGGAGCATGCATCAAAAATATTAAAATTCTAAACTAATTAGGTTGAGAGGAAACTCGGCCTCCACTTCCACCTGCAGTAGAACCCTCAATAATTGTAGGAGCAGTCGGATTCATTGCTTCGGTATTGACAGACGAAGGATTTTTTTGAGGATCCACCAAGGCCTTTTCCCTATCCCTTCGAATAACTTCACTTAAATCCTTAAGGAAAAGTTCGTGAATAGGAGTAAAATCAAAATCATCATACTGAACTGAGAGAAGTTGTTGGCATTACAACTTTACAGCATGCATAAAATTGATTGTAAGAATTTAAAACCCCTTCTTTTCACTCAAGCAAGCCTCCTTTAATTTACGAATCTCCTCATCTCGAGCAGCTAATAACTTATTATGCTCAGTGATTGTCAAAGACAACTGAAAAATGGAACTCTGAAGTTCGACATTCTCTTTCTTTTCTTGCTCAAGGCTTGATAGGGCACTATCCCTCTCAGTACGAGCAATGACAAAAATTTCTTTCGCACGCTTGATCTTATCCTCGTGCTCGATCTTCAACTCGTTCATCTTTTAGTCGTTAAGACTATGTTCGGACTTATGGATGTAACGAATGTCATCCAATTCAAGAATCCCTTGAGCATCCTATAGAAATAGGCTGAATTAATTCAAAAAAAACAAAAAACAAAATAGGGAAGAAAGAGAAATGACCACGAATATATACCTCAAATAAACTCAGATATATCTGACTCTTAATGTCATTTTCATCGTGACATTTCCATTTTACCATATCTTTTTTAAGCCTGAGGCACTTAGACAAGTGACCACGAATGGCCGGATTCATAATGCTCAAATTCTCAAACCAAGCCTCGATCTATAGAACAGGGTTCGGACAACCTGCTAAGCGAGGATGCTTGAAAAGAATTGCCGATTCCTCACCAGCTGGCTCATAGGTATCCTCTGAGCCCCTAGGATGTTTCCCCTTCCATTTATCAGTTTGAATAACTTTAGCATCAGGCTGGGGAGACATTCGAATGTTATAATCTTCAACACTCAGTGGATCAATGTCTGGGTTTTTCAGAACGGCTGCAGGGATAGGATCCTTATCTATACATTTATCAATACCTTCCATGAATTCATTTAACAGATCAGCCATCTACAAATCAAAAATAAAAGGAGTTAGAAAATACCTTCTGATGTGAAAATATAACCTAAGAGGTCATAAACACCGGCATCCAATGGATGCTCATGCCTATATATAAACTTCTCTATATACATAAGAGTGGAAGGTTCAACTAAAGAACACCGAAAGTGGAGTTCCACAAGAAAAGAAAGATTACTCTCAGAAAAATTTGAAGTCCTTTTTACAATATGGGCTTCGTCTGCCCATGCAATAGGGATTTGGAGGAAGTCAGTCTCGTGTTCGATAATAAAGAATCTACTTCTCCATGATCGATCCATATCAGTAAGCTTTTGGAATAAACCATAGCTAAAAATAGAAGACATGGAGTACATAAGGTCACCTTTCTTTTTTATTAAAGAAAACATATACCAATGCATCGGCATTGAAGGTTCGTGACCTTGCGAACGAACTAATTCATAGAAGGCGATTAAAAACCTATATCCGTTTGGATGTAATTGCCCAGGTTCTATTCTATGGGTACGAAAGAATTCTTTTACGAATGGATCAAGTGGAAAATGAAGAGCTCTTTCTAATTGCTCCTCATAAATTACTAATCTATTCCGTTTATTTTCCTTGTTTGGATTGGAATGGGCTCTAAAATATGAAGCAACGGCAAAAAATTTAAACTCTTTGGGAATATTATATTTATTCCTAAAGGTGCAGATAATCCCTTTAGAAAGGGTAAGAGCGAACTCAGATGGATCCAGGGGAAGCCTATGAGCCATATTTGTAACACCCGCCCTAAAACATACGTAAGTATGATGTATGTAATATATTTTATACATGCTAGATGGTGGGTTTTAATTCAGTTTAAGATTATATTGGAATGGTAGAAAAGGACTAGAGTGTAAGGGCTTGATTATAGCAATTATAAGTTTAAGAACTAGTTGAGAAGAAGAGTGATTCATTAAGGACCAAAGTGGATATTTGGTAAATAAATATCATAATTTTTAGCTTATCTTCTTCAGCTCCAATGTGACCTATCTATTTTGTATGAGAAGGGAGTGTGTGTGAGAAGAGGAAAGTTGTACCAAAAGAACTAGGGATTTAGAGAGAGAGAGAGTGTAACACCCGCTCTTTAGCACATGTGTGTGTGTGTGATATGAGTATTATCTTTTATGCATAAGAGTTAGTAGAATTTATTTAAGTTTGAGATGAGACTAAATTATAGAGAGGGACCAAATTAGAAAAGAAGTATAGAGTTATTTATCATTATGCGAAGTTATGGGCTAATATGTATTATACCCAAATCATTAAGGATCCTATGAGGGATTGTGGTGATATTTAGATATATTATTATTATTATTATTATTATTATTGTTGTTGTTGTTGTTGTTGTTGTTGTTGTTGTTGTTGTTGTTGTTGTTGTTGTTATTGTTAGTAAGGGATAGTTATACTTAATATGTAATGATGAGGAAGAAGACTTTGGGGTAGGCATATGTTGGTTTGTTATTGATGGAGTATTATTTGTATATTTAATTGTGTTTTGGTGTAGAGAATGGTAGAGTTGAGAGGGAGAAGAATAGAGTGAGGTTTTGAGAGATTTTTAAAGAGCTTGTAATCTTGTTTGAACTAACTATTGGAAGGAATTAGGAAGTCTTTTGGCCATTGAAGTTATTTTGGTAAGCTTTAAATTGTATTTTTGTTGATTTGAGTTAAGTTTTTTGGTTGCAATTTCGGGTAGGAATTTACTCTGTTTTTTAGTCATTTTGTTCTTATCATATCTTGAGTTTTACAACTCTGATTTAAGCATGGTTTAATGTTCTAGAAACTTCAGAGAGTTTTCTAGATTTCTTATATTTTAAGCTTGGATTAATTTTACTGTTAAGCTTGTCATATTAGGCTGGATATTTTAGAGCTTATAGTGATGCTCTATTTTATTCTATTTTGGCCAAATGGATTCTAAAATCCATAATTAATTATACACACAACTAAATTGAGTGATTCTAACTAGAATAATTTGGTATAGGAAGTGCACTACTAGAAAACATGATTTTACCAACGAATTTCCGACGAATTTCGTCATTACCGATGGATTCTGGTCCGTCGGTAAAATACTCATCGCTAATTTTTACAGACGGATTTTCAAAATCCGTCGGTAAATTAGCGACGGATTGTAATCCATCGGTAATTACCGACGTATTCCAATCCGTCGGTATATATCGACGGATTCCAATCCGTCGGTAATTTTGGGGTTTTTTTTAAAATAATAATAGTAGTATAATAATTTATTAGATTTTTAATATGATTATGACTGTTGTAAATTGTATAAACATTAATTATAATTTAAATAGAAATTATAATCGTATTAAAAAAATATAAAAAAATAAATTTGAAACATAAAATAACATGATAATAAAATAATAATATAGAAATAAATGTACAATTTATCAATTATTTCAAAAATATGTTACATAAACAGTGTGAAAACCTACTGGTCCGCTAAATCTGTAGTATGATCTGGACCAAGATCACCCTCAGCATCTGAAGGAGCT
>CATIWO010512196.1:0-12834 GCA_949673435.1 Macaranga tanarius
GAATTTTCATTAAAAAAAATCAAAAAATCAAAGCTGAAACTTGTTGGAATAGTTCTCAATTGACAGTCATATTTTCAACCTCATGCCTGATGGAATAGAAAAGCTCTGAAGATAGATAGCGCTCTCCAGAACTTGGGAATACCACCTGCAAATGGCAAGCAAATTAATAACAGTTCAATCTTTATTTACTTTAATCTGCAATCAAGGATGGTACCTGCAGCAAGCTAAGCTGAATCCTGCTGATGCATGTAGCAAGTAAATACTAAATAGAATAAGTAAATGGAAACTTACAACAATGAGCTTGCCTGCATTTTCAGGCCTTTTTGCCAACTTGATTGCTGCTGCTGCTGCAGCACCAGAAGAAATACCAACCTGTCAGGAAATTTTTTTTTTTATAGCAACTAATTTATTCTGAACTCGAGACGTCATTTAAGTGAAAACAGTCCACTTGCTAACTGATCATAAGTTGGTAGAAATATAAAAACTTTGATACTACAACTCTAACGAGAGATTGAACTTTCCATACCAATAAACCTTCTTTCAGGGCAAGTAACTTAGCAGTTTCAATTGCTTCCTCACTTGATACCTATAGAATGATATTTCACTTCAAAATACTGATATGAAATGCGTGCAAAATCAAAGGACAATAATGCAGAAGCAAGGTTGTAGACTTACTTCAAGAACTTCATCCAGCAAATCAATATCCAGAACATCAGGAATTATGCCAGAACCAATTCCTTGGATCAAATGTGGGCCTATGATATTGTTTTAAGAGAAGAGAAGTCAATTATTACAACATCTTAAAAAATTTTGACTAGAAACAGTCTGTTAGAAAGATAACAACAAAACATTAGTATCTGCATTATGTTTCTGCTCCGATGTCAAAATAGTTCATTACTGACCAGGATTTCCTCCAGTCAAGACTGCACTTTCAACCGGTTCGACCCCATACACCTATGCAGAAACACAAGCATTAACAAGATAATCATAATCTCTTAGTGTTGAAACACTCATAAACAGAACAAACCTTAATTTCTGATTTTTTTTCCTTGAGGAATCTCCCTGTTCCGGTCACAGTTCCACCTGTTCCAACCCCTGCAACTAAGGCATCAACTTTCCCTGCTGAGTCTCTCCATATTTCTGGACCTGTTGTTTCATAATGAATCTACAACAGCAACCTGATTTATAAAAGCCTTTAACCATCTATGCACTTTACAATGAACCGACCAAAAAACAATACCTTTGGATTGGCAGGATTTTTTACTTGATCAAGCATATAGCCATTAGGTGTTTTAGATAACATCTCATCCACCTTCTCAACCATTCCAGTAAACCCCTTGGCTGGATCAACAAGATGAACTTCAGCGCCAAAAGCCCTTAGCACCATTTTTCTTTCGAGACTCGAAGAAGCAGGCATCAGGATTATAACTTTGTAACCCTTCATTGCAGCAATTGCTGCCATTCCAATGCCAGTATTACCACTTGTAGCTTCAATAAGGATGGTCTTTAGCCATTACATTTCAACGATATATATATACAAGGCAACTGGTGAAAATTTTGGACAGGGACTATACATATATTTGTTTATGTTGAATTAGAAAAGAACCAAGACTAACCTTCCCTGGGGTGATCAAGCCCTTTTCTTCGGCATCTTTGATCATGCCGTACGCAATCCTGGATGGACGTGTATGTGAAGATAAATATTTAACATTTTAATTCCAAATATGTACCGGTGCAATGAAATGTATGAAAACAGAAGGAAAGTCATGCATGCCTGTCTTTAACACTAGAGGCAGGCTCCATCATTTCAAGCTTGGCAGCAATGCGAGCAACGCAGCCATCTACAATGTTATTGAGGTATACCATGGGGGTATTACCTATTAACTGCACAAGTTCCAATGGTGAGGAAAGAGCTGACTCACATTTATCCAAAAACACAGACAACATGAAAATGACTAAGAAGCATACTTCAGTAAAATCCTTCTTGATCTTACAATTGACCTCCTCCATATCCTTTCTGGGCTATTCTGCAAAAGTTCAGCAAAACTTTCTGTAACACTCCATACAGACACTTAAACACGTGGCAAAATCAAAATTTTTCTCAAAATAATACATATTCCACAAATTAACATTTAAGCCCTTATCATCACATTATAACAATCTACAAGTATGTTTTCACACATTAGAAACAATCAAAACACACAAATAACTTACCAAGAGATGAACTTGAACCCAGAAGACTGATGATTATGGCCTAAACAAGATCTTCCTTATGATAAAATCAACTTCTCACAAGATAATCACTTCTTCTCTCTTTTAAGAATAAGTGTACATATATATTGGCTTAGTTTCTCCTAAGCTTTTGAACATCTCCCCCAGATGAAGAGAGCCACGAATTTAAAGAAAAAAAAAACTATAGACACCAAATATGAGATATTTAATCATAAAATATTCATTTTGTTCCTTAATGAAATATTGATCTAACCTATTAACCCTTGAACTTTTAATTGTTTCAACTTAGTCCATACTTTCCTTTCAATTAGATTCTTATTAATAGTTCCAAAACCTTAATCCTATAACACCACACGCTCACAACATATCCAAAATCACATATAAATTTAACTAATAATTCCTCTCAATATGCATGAAATTCATATACCTCATGCTCATGTGAATGATGATGCATCATATCCATTCTCAACCAATAAAATTAAATAAAATGCATGTATGATATGAAGATGTCATATTTTTGCAGGCGTTACACTTTCTATACCTGCAAGCTTAAAAAAAAAAAAGTTATGCAAGTGTTTTCTTGCACTTACAAAATTAGATCCTCCTTCCATTGCCTTTGGGGTTGCCTTATATTAGCATTGAATTGTCCACTGCTAATTGCCAACATCATGATGCCATCTTTTCCTTTGAATTTTCTTATAATGTCAAGGTTTTCTCTCTGTTTATGGTAAATTTATTTGACTTCAACTTCGATGGATGTTGAATTTGGAATTTTCATCTTGTGCAGCAAATTTAAAAGTTCAGCCTGTAGAAAATGATGTTTTAAAATTGTCTACCTAACAAGATAAAATGTAGACATTCATTGATGAGTTTTTTAAAGTGCAAAACCAGAAATTTAAGGCATATCAGAATAAACCATATATATGTGAATAAGGATTGAGCACATTTCGCTTCAGGTTGAAATTGCCCAAAAGATCAATTAAATGCAATGTCATTTTAACTCAAAGGATTTGCTCAGTGGTATAAGATGCCACTGAATTTTTGTTTGAGAGCATTTTACAGTGAGAGGAAACCAGATTAAATTTTCTTGGCTAGCGTCAGTCATGAAGCACAAATAGATGTTACTTTTATAGCCAATGTGATATGGGGACACTTAGTGGTTGCACAGATAAAATGTTATGCACCCATAAACCAATATAATCATTAATTACTGTCTCATCCTCAAAATTATTCTTGCATATTTCAATAATACTAATCAACATCTTTGCGTTGCTACAAGTTTAAGAACACAAGATTTCACTGTCCTTGTGGGACCATGGGACGCCAAAAATTACAAAGTTGTTACAACCAACAAGTTGAACATTCATGACTTGGTCCTCAATCAAAAGTCAAGTTTTCCGCCTCTTGTCTAATGGAATCAAAAAGCTTGGAAGATAAGTAACGCTCTCCAAAACTGGGGAATATCACCTGCATAGCAACCCAAAAAAATATGTGCACATGATGGAGTTTGATTGAAAAATAAAAAATAATAATAAGTTGCAGAAAAAAACAGTTTAATGCATGTGCACATGATGGAACCATTTGCTTTAGACAGTACCAACAAGAAAATTTCAAAGCAGTTCAACTGCCAATCAGAAGAAGGCAATGGAGCTTACAACAATGAGTTTCCCTGCATTTTCGGGCCTCTTTGCTAATTTAATTGCAGCTGCTGCTGCAGCTCCAGAAGATATACCAACCTGTGTACATAATAGAGAAAAAAACAAATATGGCTTCTGGAAGTGATCTATAAATTAAGTTACAAGTTACAATACTAAGAGGAAGGTAACTTTTTCATACCAGCAAACCTTCTTTCAATGCAAGCAGCTTAGTTGTTTCAATAGCTTCCTCACTTGACACCTAAAATATACACCCATACCCACAACTTCATAATTGTAAGACTCCATATATAGCAAATTTTCACCATTACTGTCATTTCACTTCAAAATGCTAATGGACACGCATGTGGACTCAACAACCATGCCTGGATAAACAGTTTTGGACGTACCTGGAGAACTCCATCCAGCAAGTCAACGTCCAGGACAGGAGGAATAATACCAGCACCAATTCCTTGGATCAGATGTGGACCTGATAGGTACGGATTCAATTTCCATAAGGGATAGTCGATGGCAACTATCTTATGATAAACTAAATATGGAAGACTGACCAAGAAATGTAAAAGGGTAGAATTTAAATCTGCATATATCAGAGCAGTATGGAATTAAATTTCAGTAGAGTCACTGCTCACCAGGTTTTCCTCCATTCAAGACTGGACTTTCAACCGGTTCTACACCATAAACCTATGCATAAAAAAAAGGAAAAACGCTATGAACATAGGTATAGCTTTCTTGAGATCTGGTTCAAACATTGACAAATAGATGAAACCTTAATCTCTGAGTTTTTCTCCTTCAGGAATCTGCCAGCTCCAGTCACAGTTCCACCGGTTCCAATCCCTGAAACCAGGGCATCAACTTTCCCTCGCGAGTCTCTCCATATTTCTGGACCAGTTGTTTCATAATGAATCTGCATATTAGGCAAATCAGCAAACTAATCTATAGATCCTTTAACCACCAATTGGCATTAAAGAAGACTGCAAAAATAACCATACCTTTGGATTGGCAGGATTTTCAAATTGCCGAAACACATGCCCATTAGGTGTTCTACTTAGTATCTCATCAGTTTTCTCAAGCACCCCATAAAAGCCCTTGGCTGGATCAGTAAGGTGAACTTCAGCTCCAAGAGCACGTAGCACAATTCTTCTCTCAACACTCATTTGAGCTGGCATGGTGAGTATAACTTTATAACCTTTAGTTGCAGCAATTGCAGCCAATCCAATGCCAGTATTACCACTTGTAGGTTCAATGAGGATGGTCTTTAGCCAGTATATAAATTTCAAGAACATCCGCAATCAAGGGTCGTTATTAGTTTGCACTAGGATTAAATTTCTTTCACTGATTGAAAAAGTACAATAGCTAACAAACCTTCCCCGGTGTAATCAACCCTTTATCTTCTGCATCTTTGATCATGCTGTATGCAATTCTGGATACATGGAAATGAAAAACTTTCAGTTTTAATATCAAAACAAAGACTCGTAATACACATAAAGATTGAAAAAGGCATGCCTGTCTTTAACACTAGAAACAGGTTCCATCATTTCAAGCTTGGCAGCTATCCGGGCTACACAACCATCCACAATGTTGTTGAGATATACCATAGGGGTATTACCTATTAACTGCACAATGAAAAGGGAAGAGGAAGGCACACTATGTGCAAAATTGCAGCTATTTCAAGCAAGGCTTTATAAGATGAAAAGGATAGGAAAAATGTACTTGAGTAATATCTTTCTTTATCTCACAGTTGTCCTCCATGTCTGTCTATTTGAGTGCTTTTGCAACTTATGAGCTACTGGAAGAAAACATTTGGACAAGAACAAAAGCGTGCTTTTTTAGTTTGTTTTTCATGGCAGATGTCAACTCCATAAAACGACTTATTAAAGCACAGATGATTAAACTTAAGAACAAAATAGATGTGGAACATTATGCAAAATTATGACTAAACTCAACTGATCATTTGCTATCATTGGCAGTTGACTTGGAGTTTAAGACTAAAAAATTTTGCAGTCCTAATGAATTTTTCCAACGGAATAGAAAAACTGGAAAACAGCATAACCCCATTTACAAACTGCACACAAATCTCCAAATAATCTTAACAATCTTATTATCAAGAACAAAAAACCAAGAACAGATACTCTTATCCATAGTGCCAAAAAAGAAAACCAAGATTTCAGTATTGACCCAGTAAACATATCATTGTGAAGAAACAAAACCAAGAACAGACATAGCAGTTGCAGCAATACAATTATGCAGATTTTTATAAGAAATCAGAAAAGAGAGTAAGAAGTGCAAACCAGATGCCTGATGCCTCCAAACTATGTGCTCTATCTCTTCAACTTTAACATTTGTTGCCCTTATTACCTTTGAATAAGACAAGACAGACGATTAACATTTCACATATCTATTTGTTTTCTTTGTTTTCTATTTTTTATTCTTTATTTTTTTTGTTGGTTTTCTAGTCTATCCATTACCTCTCCCTGCTAAAACTTCTTTGACTTTAACTCTGATGGATGTTCAATTTGTTTTATGCTCTGTTCAATATTATATATGATTTTTTTAAACTATTGGTAGCTTGTTACCATCTAATATATGAATTTAATTATTAATGTTTAATTTTACATATATTTATTTTAAATTAATATTATTTATTAGGATTTCATACGAATCACGACTGTTAATCATTAATGTTAATAGTGGAAAAAATCTTATTAGGATTTCATACGAATAACGACGGTTAATCATTAATGTTAATAGTGACAAAAAAAAATCTTATAAATCTCATTCTTTGTTTATTCCTTTTGATGGAACACCTAAAAGTCAATCTCACCCAATAGATGGATCAGTCATATAAAGTCTCCACCAATATAGCGTCAAGTGCTAGTTAGCTTTGGTATAATAAGAATGGAGTTGTCTTTATTGAGCTACATGCACAGCTCTTTAGTGGAACAAATAAATTGTAACAACTCTTTTTTTTTTTTTTTTCAGTATTACAACAGAGTATGGCCACGGAGAATGCCAATTCAATGACCAATGGTTGCATCTCTGAACCTTTCTTTTAGATAATTCTAGACTTGAATATTTTATCGTAGTGGAACTTTCTAAATAATGGTTATTTAACAATTTTTTATAACTATAAAATTTCGAGTTCAAACATTGAGTCAATGAATTAACCAAAATAATTAAGCGCACAAGTAACAACTCTTATTTGATAATAGTATGGAATATCAGTAGTTACAAGGCCAGAAGTTGAGACAATTTTCACTCATAAGTCATGTTTTCCACTTCTTGCCTAATTGAATCAAAAAGCTTTGAAGATAAGTAGCGCTCTCCAAAACTTGGGAATACAGCCTGCAACATGCATGGCAAGCAAAAAAAATTTACAGATTAATTGAATGGCAAAGGACTATCAACAAAATTATAGATTTGAAGAAGGTAAATATTGAAGCTTACAACAATGAGTTTTCCTGCATTTTCAGGCCTCTGTGCAAGCTTAATTGCAACTGCTGCTGCTGCTCCAGAAGATATGCCAACCTGAGGATATAGAAGTGATTAGAACAAATTCATATTGCTTGCATAATTAATGCTACACAACAACAAGACTAACAGGAATTGACCAAGTTACATACCAGCAAACCTTCTTTCAAGGCAAGCTGCTTAGCAGTTTCAATTGCTTCCTCACCTGATACCTAAACAAAAACCAAAACAAAAAAGAACCCACCAGCAAAAGTAATTATATGGTATTTTGACAATGTTTGTTCCAATTCCAGATATCATGGTTTTTTTATCTTACTTTAAAAACTTCTTCCAGCAAGTCCACATCCAAAACATCAGGAACTATACCGGCACCAAGTCCTTGGATCAGATGTGGGCCTGTGACAAGAATTGTGATAACATTCAGGAATCAGATAAAAATCAGAAACAAGCACAACAAAGGAGCATTAGTAGTTTAATCTCTTTTATGTCTGCCATTTGTCAAATACAAGAAAAGTTTATTGAAAAGAAACATATATATATATATAATAAAACTTGACAATTTGTCTTGGAAAAAGATCCAGTATGCTTAAAAAAGAATTCATTGCTCACCAGGTTTTTCTCCATTGAGAACTGCGCTTTCAGCTGGTTCTATACCATACACCTGTGCATAAAAAAAAGAAAACAAAACCAATCAGCTTTGGCTCAATACTCAAGTCGTCTCCCGGGCTATAAGGTTATAATCTCCAACTCAGCCAAAGAAAAAACAAAGAAAGAAAACAATCCATGAAGAACCTTAATATCTTTGTTGTTCTCCTTGAGAAACCTTCCAGCTCCAGTTGCAGTGCCACCAGTTCCAATTCCTGAGACCAAGATATCAACTTTCCCACCTGTGTCTCTCCATATTTCTGGTCCGGTGGTCTCATAATGAATCTATAAAGATGGTAACAACCATGATCTATAAATCTTTTTAGCATGGACCGATATGAGGCAATAAAAGGGATGCTATAAATACCTTTGGATTTGCAGGATTTTCAAATTGCTGAAGCATGTATGCATCAGGAGTTTTACTTAGAATCTCATCTGCCTTCTCAAGTGCCCCTGAAAAGCCCCTGGCTGGATTAGAAAGGCAAACCTCAGCTCCAAAAGCTCTTAGCACAGTTCTTCTTTCAAGGCTCATTGAAGCAGGCATGGTGAGTATAAGTCTGTAACCCTTCACTGCAGCAATTGCTGCTAAACCAATTCCAGTGTTACCACTTGTGGGTTCAACGAGGATGGTCTTTAGCCAATATATTCAAAACAACAACAAAAGTAAAGCTAGTTTCAGAACTCCAATTAGCTTCATTAAATTAGTACATTTCATAAACAAACTAAGTGTGTGTATACACCAATGTCTCATTACTAACCTTTCCTGGTGTAATCAAGCCCTTCTCTTCTGCATCTTGGATCATGCTGTATGCAATCCTGTCCTTCACACTAGCTGTAGGTTCAAACATTTCAAGCTTGGCAGCAATGCGAGCAACACAGCCATCTACGATCTTGTTCAGATACACCAAAGGAGTGTTTCCAATTAACTGCACAACCCATGTTCAGATACACATTATAAGCGAAGTCATTGGCTTTTGAAGGTCAAAACCATATGAAAACACGAAAAAAAAGGGGCGAGTAGAATGCTATACTTCAGTAATATCTTTCTTGATTGCGCAATTGTTCTCCATTTCTTTCATGCTATCCTGCAAAAGAATTCAAATTTGACATAAAAGTTTAGTATGGTGAAATGTAAAGAATTCAAATTCAACACAGTTGCATTAAATTAGCTGGTGAAAGCATATCGAGAACATGCGCCATATAGAGGGTCACCACTCCCTTGTACGCACCATTTCTCGACGTAGAGTCAAATTGGATTAATTAAAGGCCAATTCAGCGGTTCAAACCAAAAAAAATGTTAAGGGTGTGTTTGGTTCAATTACACCAAGGAATTCATTTCATTTCCAAATGAATTCCCAATAGAATTCATTTCCAAATGAATTTTCATTAATAAAGAGTGTTTGGTTCAAATGAATAGTTTATAGAATTCATTTGAAATGAATTCCATGTTTTATTATTTTGTGTTTGGTGTAAATCTAGAAATTAAGTTACTTTTTAATTTTGGTCAAAAATACCCTTTTTAAATAGATTGTATTTTTTTTATTTTTTTTATTTCATATTGCATAACTACAAACGTGATTATTTAAAATTCAAATTTATAATTTAATTTCTTTTTAAATATTACATAGTTTTTTTTATATTACATAGTTTTTTTTTTTTCATGTTCCTAGACTATAATTTAATATGGTTTTGAAAATAAAATTTTTTTCAATTGTCTCATCATTGGAAGTAGAAGCGTCCCACTATACATATAAAATCAGAATAATAAATAAAAAATTATTTAGGCACGCAAAAGATGAAGGAACAGTTATGATAGTTAAATCTGATCAAGTGTTGTGTAAACCCTTCTTTTGTCTTTAGTTTTTTACTATATTTGTTTAATAGTTGTCATAATTTTTTTTTTATTCAAACCTTACCTGTAAGATGAGAAAAATGAATAAAAAACAAGAAAAAAATAATGAGATGAGAAAAATGGGAAAAATTAAGTATTTTTATTTTGGGTAAAAAAAAGGAGAACATAAAATATATATATAAAAAAAAGAGATAAGAAAAAAATAAGAAGAAAAAAAAGAGGAAATAAAAAAACAACGGGAAGAGAAAAATTAGAAGAAAAAAAAAGATGCATAGGAAAAAATAAGAGAAAATAAAAATAAAAAAGGAAAAAAAAGAGAAAAAATAAAAAATAAAAATATTAGTTAGTTAAATAATATTTTTAGTTAAAAAAATAATGTAGTTAAAAAAAATAATGTATTAAAAAAATGTGGGAAAAGACAAATATAGAATTTGAAAATAAAAATAATAAGTAATGATTTTTTTAACTTTATAAAAGTATAGTTTTAAAATTGTGGAATTCATTTGCAAATCCTCACAATTTTTTAAGGATTTGAATTAGTAATATCCAATTCCATAGAATTAAAAAGTTGTAATTGGAAATGAATTCCATTAAATATTGATTTAAACCAAACACATAAATTTGGATTTGCAAATGAATTCTCAAATTTTATTTATTACAATTGAGTTTGTCAGCAACTCGGTATGTTAAAAAATTACAATTAAATGCTTTTTGCGATAAATGATTACAAGACAATGCTGGGTCCCATTAAGTTGTTGACATAGAAGACAGGGCCGGATCCAGTATGGGGGCAATAAGGGTACTTGCCTCCACTGCCCCCAAAAGTCCATTTAGATTTTTTATAGCAAAATAGATTATTTTACTTAAATTTTTTGCATTTGCCCCCATAGTTAAAATTTAAGTTTGCCCCCACATTGATTTTTTCCTATTGATTTGAATTTATTTCTAAATTATCTAGTTATCGTATATTTTATTTAGATTAATCCACAATCAATTAGTGTTTTATATATAAAATTAGCATGATATATAAATTAAAATAAATTATTAACTATTATTTAAATTTGTTGTAAAATTTTTGGATATTTTGAAAAAATTAAAGTATAATGAGCATTAAACTTATTATTATTTATTTTTTTAATGTCACTAAATTAATTATTTTAAAATATTATTAATAAATTTGTGGACATTTCCATTTAAAGTAATTTCCATTTAAATTAAGGGCACTGATACGTATCTCGGTCCTAGATTGTCTCGGACCGGGAAAATTACCAGTTTGGTCCCCCCATTTTACAGGGGCCAGTATAATTGGGGGGTTAAAATGTAATTTTACAGATAAAATTACATTTTTGCCCCTAAAAATTTTTTCTCCCCTTTACCAGCGGGGGGCAAATTTATAATTTGGCCCCCCGAGACACACTGTACATGTCTCTTCCCGAGACATGTACCTTTTCCCTTAAATTAATTGCCCCTACTGTAATAAACTTCTGGATCCGTCTCTGGTGGAAGACCATATTAGTGAAGTGGATGTATGTGATGTGCATATGATAGAGAGGAACGATGAAATGACAAAAATACCCTTCTTAAATTACTGCTACTAACAATAAAAAAGTTGAGCGAGCTTTGCCTTCTTTGTGTCATCTAAGGGAGTGAAAGAGGAAGAAACCGATGAAGAAGAAGAAGAAGAAGAAGCATTTGCTTTAAAGGGTGTGAGATTCATATAGCCAAAATTTTGAGCTTTAAGTAGGTCTTATGATAATGAAGGAATGCTTTATCCTCTTCACACTTCACCGTTACTCCTCTCATTTCCATCTTCTTTTTAATCCCCCCTCATCGGCGCCTCCACTTTGCATTTCCTACCCCACAATGTTTGCCACAACCACTTCTTATCCAAAAGATTAATCTTATCTTAAAGCAGTAATTGAAAAATGCATCAAATTCTTCAAAATAATTAAAGCGGAGCAACTCTCCCACCTTCAATCTCTCAAACAAGATGCCATCAAGATTAGTTTGCAGGATAGGACAATGAAGGAAGGAAAGAGATGGTTATTATTACCAATGGATACAACTAAGGAGATATTAAAGAGCTTGGCTGCGAATGCGTTGATTGCTCAAGTTAATGTGACACTTTGGGATATGAATATGCCATTGGAAAGTGATTGTGAGCTTAAGATTTTTACATTTGATAGCGATGAAAGGAGAGATACCTTTTAGTATTATAATGCTCACATTCTTGGTCAGTCACTTTGAGCTCTTTTCTCTTGTATATCTATATTATTCTGGGGTTAAATATTTAGGCAAAGGTGCATTTTTGCCCCTAATGTTTATGCTAACGAGCATATTTTCCCTTAAAGAAATTTTTGGAGCATTTAAACATAAAAATTTTAAAAACAGAGTATTTAAGCACCTCATTTAATTGGAGCTAAATGGTCCATTTTCTTTCTAGTATTAAAATGTAATTTTTCAATATAAAAAAATCAGTTAGAACCTCAAAAGTTTATTTTTCTTTCATCCTTACCCTCTCTCTCCTCATTCACACATATCACTATTATCAACTCCAAATCACATTTGTCTCACCTCCATATAACTTGACTCAACTCAGCCAACCACCACCAACAACATCACCACCATAACAACTACCCTTTCACTACTTTAATCCCACAACAACATCCCCTACAACATTCAACAACATAAATGAGTTCAAAAAAAAAAAAAGAAAGAAAAAACTGGGTAGACTTTGAAACTTTTTTCGACAGTTTTTCACTCTACAAAATTGGGTACATGCAGACGACAACTTAGATTATTGTCAGTGGGAAAGGGTTCAATCCAGCGCCATCTCTAGTTGAGTGAACCATTTTTATCTAAATAATTCAAGGGCCCATCAACATTCATAATGTTTGAATCCACTACCGTGTAATCTTCGGAGTGGTATCCACCATGTCAACCTCCCTGACCACAAACTTTACTGGAATTTTCATTGGTTTC
>CATIWO010512305.1:0-12715 GCA_949673435.1 Macaranga tanarius
AAGCAACCAAATGTAATTACGCATCAAAAGAAATTGTAGATTCAAATAGAAGATTGAGAATGTGTTTATTAATATAAAATTAACAAACTTAACTGACAAAATATATAAATTTACTGTTTATATCTATAAAATTGTTCTTAAATTAATAAACTTAAATGTAAAAATAAAATTTTTGGTGATGTATGACCTATCTAAATTTAAAAATTTGAGTTAATATGATTAGAAGGTAACTAAAAATAGATGTTACATTTGATAAAATTATTGAAGTACAGTTTTTTTTTTAATTGTTTTAATAGGAGAAAAAATAAAGATATATTTTACATGGAAAGAAAAAGGAAAAAAAACCTATAAAAAAAGGGGAAAAGGGTAAAAACAAAAAATACAAACAAAAGCATTAAAAGAGGGAAATGACAAAAGTAACCAAAGACAAGAAACAAGCAAAAGAGAGATAAAAAAAAAAAAAAAAGGAACTTTAAAATCAAGTACCAACAACAAAATAGTAAATATAGCAAAAATAATCAAAATAAATTGTCTTAATTTTAAAGTATTTTTTTTAGCATAAAATTAGAGTGGTTAATTTTTAATACCACAAAGGGAAACCAAAATACGACCAGGGTTTGATTATTAGTCTTCAACACCTTTTGTTATTTGGACTAGGGGTGCACACGGTCGGTTTAGGTTAAAAACCAAACCGAATCAACAAAAACCGACTAACCGAACATCCTGAAAATTCATAATCAAATCGACATAGACTAAAAACCGAGCCGAATGTTTGGTTCAATTAGTTTTTCGGTTAATTAATAGTATTTTTTAAATAAAATTTTTATTTATTATTTTATAATTTTTTAAAGTATATTCTTTAATTATATAACTTAAAAAATAGTTTTTATTTATAATTTTAATATGTATGCATAATTTTTTCTAATTTAATATATTTTATTTAATATTTTATTATATATATAAATATTTAAATTTATCGGTTCAATTTTTTCAGTTTTTCAAACTTAAAATCGAACCAACTAACTAAATTTTTTAAAATAAAAAACTGAAACCGAACTGAATCTATATATAATCCAACCAAATTAATCAGTTTGCTAACTCGGACTACTCATTATGAAGAAAATTAAATGAATTACGTGCGGGCGAGAATAATAAATAAAGAAATTAATAAAAGTGGGGTTCGTAATCCGACGTGGGAACAAGCCATTGGGTAAAACAATATATAGAGAGAAACAGAAAGTGACTTGAGAGCTTGAGCAGCAGCAGCTCTGCTCTTCTCTTCTCCTCTATTCTTCTTTTCACGCTTCTCAATCTCAGCTTTGCTTTTAATTAATTAATTTATTTATTTAATTTTTTTTAAAAAAAAATTTTAGGTTTCTTAAATCTGTGTTTCTCTCAGTGCCTGCCTGCCCTTGTTGGTTTACAAGGGCATGGAAGAAGAGCTGGCCATGCTCAGGCAGCTCATCGGTCAGCTTCAGCAACTCTTAAATCTCTACGGCTCTCCTCTTCCTCCTCCTCCTCCTCCTCCGGCAGACCTCCGTCACCGGAATTTTCTCGACGACGGCGGCGGTAACCGTAACAGGTCTTTTTAGATCTCTTTCATTTCTCGATGATTCAGTTTCCGTTTCGCTCTTACGAAAATGACCTAATCTGTAATTTTCTGGTGGTTTGTTTGTTTGTTGTATTAATTGTGATTAATTTATGCTTGGTTTTAATGTATTTATTTATTTATTGTGAGTTTGGTAAGTTAGGTGACAGTTTGTGACTTATCCTTGCCGTGTTGTTGCAGCCAATGCGCTTTTAATGCTTTGTTAGATAGTAATTTTCTCTCTTTTTGGACTTAATTTCATGATTTATCTCTGATTTATTACTTTAAAATGATGTTTCATTTTGACCAGAGTATTGCTTCAATTGTTGTTTGTTTTCTTTTTTAATCTTTAAGGAAATTGAATATTTTAGTTTACTAGTAGTTGTCTTGGCTATGAAATTGGCTTGTTTTTGTAATGTTTCTTTCTTTATAAACTAAACTATATCTGTTCGTCGTGGATTGTTGTATGTGGTCATTGAGTTTCATTTTTGAGTTTCTTTATGTGCTCTAGCTTCCGTTTTCTTACTTTTGAGTAAGTTTTTTGAATTGGTTTTCAAAATAACACATAAAAGTTGATTGAAAGACTTTTTTTAAAAAATTTTTTTTTGTTTTATAGATGATCAAATTTATAATTACAGTTTAATAATTGGCATTTTGATACAAAAATTTTCTCGATTAGTTTATTTCTTGTAGGTAGTAATCTGAAAGTATTGAGTATCAATGCTTTCTGACTTCAAGATCTTGTACCCTTTTGTGTGCATCCATCTAAGCATCTGCTTTTGCTGAGGAGCAGCTAATTCCGTATGTAAATTTCCCTTTCAGTAGTAGCCTTTGGACCACATGATGCCTTTCTATCTTTGGCTCTGTTTTGTCTGCCATTTGTGACTAGAGTATATGTCTTAAGACTTGAAGTAGGGGGCATTGCGCCTTCCCCTGGAGAGGTAGCTCCTTTGGTCTCAATTGATTGTGCCAATTTTATCGTTCTTTTAGTTGTGTGATGGGGTTGAATGTGCATATATTGAAGGAACACATGATTAATTATTTTCATGAGAATTAGCTTTATACAATTATGGCTTCTAGGCTGGGCCAATATGCGATTAACATTGTTGCGTAACAGTTATACTCGGGCTGATAGAAGCCTGAACAGTTATGTTTTAGTCAATGCGGTAGGGAAAATTTGTATGCTAGGTGTTAGTAGTCTTATTTCCCTCCCCCTTTCATCCAAAATTGAAAGAAGGGGAAACAAACCTACTCTAACCTTGTTAGAATCCTGTGTTATATTCTTGAACCTAATGTAAGTACTTGGGGAACCTGATATTTTGTAGGCCATGGTAAAATTCTCTTTGATGCAATTTTAGATCCATTCCTTTTCTTTTTTGGAAATTAAACATCGTGAGAAAGATTTTATATTACTGGTATTTTAAGCCCATCTAGAATTGATTTAATGAATTTATCATGTGTAGTTTCTCATAAAGTGGTATTGGGTATGGAATATGGTGGAAGCTTGAAGAATTTTTGAAAGGAGCCCCCTTCCAAATCACTGAATTCATTTTGCTCCATGGGAATTCCATGATTTGGACACGTTCCCTCTTGACTTTGGTGTCAATGTAGTTGTACAATTTTTTAATAAATATAAGAAAAGTTTATGAGATCGATCATTTCAGGAAAGAGCAATTTAAATCTATGCCTCCTAGGGCGACTTAGAATCTCTCTGTTTAAGGGATTTTAACAGATTTCTCTAATTCAAAATATTTGCGTAATTTGCATATTTTATTTTTGACTGTATCTAGGTGTTTTGTCAAGTTATAGTGTTCAACATGGAAGATATTGTAAATTTCAAGATTTTTCATTAATGATTCACAATTGACCCTGTCTGCTTCATTTAAACCATGCATTTTCATGTTTTCTCACATGCAGCTTTGTTGCATCATTTTCCCATTTGTTAATTACGGTTCCAAAGTTTCCTTTCCCAAATTATATTTCCTTGGGGCCCTACCATGCACTTTGCTCATGATTCAAGGTCGCTTCCAAGTTCTATTTTAGCAGTTAAATCTGCATCTTTTGTTGCTGCTTGTTCTTGTCATGATGTTATCATGTGCAAAATGCTGCACCAATGAATTCACCATCTTATGCTGCTCATGCAAACAGATGCATATGTAATGTTTCTATATATTGGTTAATGATGATATTTTTGTATGTCTGTCTATATGCTGTAACTTATCTACGTGGCACATGTGTCTGATGATGTGACCTGTTTGAACTTCAAACAATATCCTCATAGACATAATATATCTACTTTGGATTCTTGACCAATCTTCAGTTTGCAACATGTTTGCTGCTTGTTTAAGTCTACTGATATCATGCAATTCTGAGCCTATGTGCTTGTATTTGTTTCTTCACCAGATTATTTTAGGCCTGTGCATTCAGTACAATTAAGCACTCATTTTCAAAAATATAAACTGCTTTCTCAACAGATGGTGTGTCCTTGATATCAACGATGGTTCTGCAGATGATTACTGCGATCTTGTGATGGCAGCTGGAAAACCTGGAAGTTGCAAGATGTTGGAACCTTCCAAGCCTCCACCCTCCAAGAAATCTAGAAAGGAGCGGAATAGAGTAAAATTACCTGGAACTACCGATGCAACTGAGGTTATGGAACAAGAAATATGGAAGGAATTTCCAGAAGACCTTTTTGAAGCTGTCATTGCCAGACTTCCCATTGCCACATTTTTCCGCTTTCGCACAGTTTGTAGAAAATGGAATTCCTTGCTGAACTCTGAGAGTTTCTCTCAACAATGTGCCCAAGTTCCTCAGGCCAACCCCTGGTTTTACACTATCACTCATGAGAATGTGAATTCTGGAGCCATCTATGATCCTTCCTTGAAGAAATGGCATCACCCCACTATTTCTTCTCTGCCCACTAAGATGATTGTATTGCCGGTTGCTTCAGCAGGGGGTCTAGTGTGCTTTATTGATATTGGTCACAGAAACTTCTATGTTTGCAACCCTCTAACTCAATCTTTCAAAGAGTTGCCAGCCCGATCAGTTAGGGTCTGGTCTCGCATTGCTGTGGGGATGACCTTGAATGGAAATACATCCAGTGGGGGCTATAAGATCCTTTGGGTTTGCTGTGATGGAGAGTACGAGGTTTTTGATTCATTGAAGAACTCTTGGACTCGACCAGGAAGCATGCCAGCTAATATTAAGCTACCACTATCACTGAATTTCAAGTCACAAGCAATTTCCATTGGTTGTACAGTTTATTTCATGCGTTCAGACCCTGAAGGAATTGTGTCTTACAATATGGTTAGTGGGGTGTGGAAGCAATTTATAATACCTGCTCCACTCCATCTGAGTGACCACACTCTCGCAGAGTATGGGGGGCGAATCATGCTCGTGGGGCTGCTTACTAAGAATGCAGCCACATGCGTGTGCATATGGGAGCTGCAGAAGATGACGCTCTTGTGGAAGGAGGTTGACAGAATGCCAAATATATGGTGCTTGGAATTTTACGGGAAGCACGTTAGGATGACTTGCTTGGGCAACAAAGGTTTGCTCATGCTGTCACTGAGGTCAAGACAAATGAACCGACTAGTTACCTACAATGTGAGGAGCAGGGAATGGCTTAAGGTTCCTGGATGCTTAGTGCCACGAGGTAGAAAGAGGCAATGGATTGCATGCGGAACTGCTTTCCACCCGTGCCTTACTGCTACAGCATGATTTATGTAGCACCATCTGCATGTCAAAGCAGGGTTTTTGCTTTATTATGGCGGGCCAGTTGGGTACAAGCTGTTGCTGATGCTTATTTCCAGCCAGACTTTCTTTGTTTATTTAATGAAGCAGATGATCAATGGGATGATTGTACAAACATGTTTAAAAATAACTTCAAAATGGAAAAGACTACGTTTTAAATGCTCTGGTTAGCTGGTCTATGTTTCTGTATGTTTCACAGCAAGGGAAGCTGTAACATTACTCCCCCTACAGATGAAGTTAGTGAAAGATGGCTAGGCTGCTGGAAGGACTTGTGAGAAGAGATCGTTTATCTTTCAGAAGACGATTGCAAATTCACATTATGGTACCTTGACGGCAGCTTGTATGTCATTCTAAAATCTCTCATGTCTCCCTCGGAATGTCAGCATGATGAAAACTCTCTTTATTTGTCATAGAGCTAGGCAAGGAGAAGTTTCGTCTTTATGAGAAGGAATTACTAATCATGTCGTAGGATAGTTCTGTACAAGAGTAAGCTTGCCTACATCTTTTAAATGCCATATGAATGCATGAAAAGAAACAATGCTGAACGATATCAATCAATCCAGACAGACATCAATATAACTCAACGGAAGAAGCAAATGCAGCAACGCACCATTAGCTATGGCACCAATAATATTTGATGATATACAAATACAATCAGCGCACAGCTTCTGAGAATTTCATCACAGGGATATATATATATAACGGGGAAGGACCATATTATTATTATTATTATAATTACCAGGTTCAAAACAAGTTCAATAACAAAAAGAAGTATTTTTCATTCACTACATGCTAACATTTCTTGCACATCTCTCAAAATATGGTGTCTACATTTACGCCATGCTTCCACTTGTTGCTGTCCTGATGATCTGGAATAGAGCTGTTGCAAACAAAAGAAAAAAATGCCATCAGAAAAACAATACACAATCTGTTAAAAAAAAACACAAGTTTTGATTGTTGGAATCCTTTTATATGGTTAACAATGACACTATTAGCTTTCAAATATTCATCAAAAACAATAAGAAACAACTTTACGCCATCAAGTTATGATTTTTCTACATTGAGCTACAGCTATATACACACACATCTACATCACATAGCACACGAAACATAATGGTCGTGTCAAAGCAGAATTAATAGCATAAAATTTGCTTGGATTTCTAAGAATTAGGTAAAACTAAAGTAATCATCTTATCAAACTTTGGTAAAACATATAAATACATCAAGCAACATATCCATAAAAAAAATCCATCAATTCGATGACGAAAACCAATTTTAAATTCCATAATTTTGGATGAACGCCAACCAAGTTAATTCTTTTTGTTTAAATTAAAAATTCCTTAATTCCATTAATTTTGATAAATCTGTGGATTTTACAGCTAATGCTCCAATGCACCAAACAAGATTCCATATATGCACTCCAACAACAGTAATCTTAAAAAAAAAAAAAAAAAAAAAAAAGGCTTACATGAACCAATGACAACAAATATGAAGAAACCGAGCAGGATCGGTCCAACCGGATAGTCCTTTGCCTTCTTTGTAGCTGTCTCTGGAACAGTTCCTCTTTTTGTTATGTTCTTCTCAAACCTCACCACCTTCCTATCTGCCAATCGCCTTGATGTCGTCTACATCAACACACACCGAACAAATCATATTCACATTCATCATCATCAACAGATCCGATCTATTTCATTTTTAACCTAACAGATCAACAAAATTAAATTAAATTACGAAGCTAATGATTTCCAATTTTTACCATGATTGCACGGAGATCTGATCTGTTAGGAGCGAGAAAAGCTTCACGATAAAATTCAACCACCACCGCCTGATTTTACGACGTCGCTTCTCCTTTCTCTCTCCGGCGCCGATGGTCTGCTTTATCTGTTTTCCTCTCTCCAACCCCTCTCTCTGCCTGTTTTTATATGTAAGATATATGTCTATATAAGCGCTGACAGATATATAAATTATCTTTTGATAGAATGACTGACCGTGTCGTCACAGGCTTTGATGTGATTGGCTCCGCCACGCATACGGAACACGCGTCGATTTGTGATTGGAGGAACCATAAAACGCGCTTCTAATCCTCATTCTAGTTGTAAATAAAAATGGTAATATTGTAGATATTTACTTTTTTTTTTATATATATTTATATTTTCTAATAATGGATTTTTTTACCCTTTTTGATCGGATTTGTCTTTTGCCCACTAATTTTGACCGGTGCAATGGTGATATCTAAATTAAGAAGTCCAAAATTAAGTCTTCTAAATTGGTCATTAACAGTTATATTAGTACCAAAATCCACTGGTTATATTACCAACTCTATTGATTATACAATCAAAAACTTTTTTTTATTTAAATTAGTGATATTTAAAATCTATTAGATTATGCCAATAACCGATCACATCATGTTGTCTTCAAATGAATGATATTTTCAGTAAGAATGATAATATACATAATTACATTAAATAATTCATATATTACATCTGACATCTAAAATTCAATCCGTGTTTTGCAAAACTAATTCAGTCAATTCCACTGTTTAAATTAAAAAATTATTCGAATTGAAATTGATAAAATTTAAAAAGTATATGCATAGCAATTTTTGGCATCTATTTATTAAATAATGACGAAAATATATGTTTCCATGCAACGAAAGTGTCATAATCTCCGGCCACGTTGAAAAAATGGCACCAAACAACATACTAAGTGAACAACATGTTTATCAATTTGTTCGCACTAGATAATGCATCCGCCGGCATTACATAATTTCATGGTTGCACAACAAAACATATTCACAACTACTATTATCATATTCTCCCAACTATTTTGAAAATAAATTTCTCATATTAATATGATGTATTGTAAAAAAATTATATTAAGTCTCATATGATCGACTCTAAATTGTTGAAAATTTGAGTAAATTTAATTTATTTTTTTAATATAATGATGTGCAAAAAAGTAACCTATAATTAACAAATTGAAGACAAAAATAAAAACTATTTTAATGGAATGAAAAATGTAACCTTTTCTTTTCTAACTTAAAAAAAAAAAAAGGATAAATTATAATTTATTCTCTCTATTTTACCATATTGTATTATTTCATTCTTAATATTTCAAAAATATATTTGTTCATCATTTTTTTATATAATATTTTTCTATTTTTCTATTCTGTCAATATTTTTATTAAAATTATCATTAATTGACATTAAATGACACTTATACCATACAGTGGAATATATATTAATTAGAAATAATTATTGTTTACCCATCTAATTTATCATATTATACTACTTACCCTCTGAAATTTAAATTATGTATTTTTAATTTTTTGCACTATTATATTTTTACTTTTTTTTTATCAAAATTTTTATTAAAATTATTGTAAAATATGTATAATTAGACAAAATAACATGTAATTTAAAAGGTGGTTCAATTATAAATACAAATAATTTTAATTAATTTAATTAATAAACCTAATAAATTAAACTAACAATTCAAATAAAAAAATAAATTTTGAAGAAAAAAAAAGTATTTATACTTGATTAAATTTTTTGTGCAACATAAATATTTCAAGTTAATATTTAAATAGAGATATTTAAAATTAAAAATAATTAATTAGTAATTACTAAAAAATTTAAGTAAATTAAAGTTAAAATTAGGTATTTTTTATTTTATTATATAGTGTAATCTTAATTTTATAATTAATTAATAATATATTAATATAAATTTTGATAAAATTTTGTATTATGATGAAAAATATAATTTTTAATATTGAGGGGGAAATAGTATAATAGAGTTAAATAGAGGGGGTAATTTTTACATTAGTTAACGGTAATTTTAATGGAAAAATTGACAGAAATGGTAAATAGTATAATATTACAAAATAAAATGATAAATAAATATATTTTTTAAATGTTAAAGATGAAATAGTACAACATGATAAAATAAATGAAGTAAATAGTAATTTATCCTAAAAAAACAAAAAGACACGTATGTTTTCTCATAACAGCACTTGACACCAAAATGTGTGACAAACTTAAAAGTGTGAGGCTAAAAATTGGATTAAAAATTTAAAACATTGATATAACTAGTTGTATTGAGATCAGATTATTGGAATTATTTTATCTAAGCAATATTTTAAATATGAGTCATATTATATGTAATCACATTAAATTAATTATTAAGAGTTAATATAATTAATTACAGTCTAATAAGTTTATATGAAAAAAATAGGTAAAATATCATAAATAGCCTAAAATAAAATAAACATTTTTAAAAATACAACAATTTTTATTTTTTGTTAAAACTTAATCACGCGTGTTTCATATAATTTTTTTTTTTCATTTTTACGGTATTCTTCTTTTGTTTTTCCTCTACTCTTCTTCTACTCATTATTCTCACAAAATCTATCAAATTCTTTATTGTTTTCCAAACTCATAACTAATTATAACAAGATTTGCAAAATTAAGTTCACTAACAATGGATTTACAGCAACAAAGAGTTTAAACAAGATGCTTCTTATTCTTCTTCTTATTTTTCATCATCTTCTTCTTCTTTTTTTTTTTCTGATTTTATTTTTTGATTTATGTTTTTTGTGTTATAAGAATTAATAAATTTTTGTCAATTTATAAGTTTTTTTATTTGATGAATCATTTTTTCTATTAGAACTTGGGTGATTCTTATATCATACATTTTTCTTATTTTGTTTTTAGATTTTATATTATGGTGTTATGAGTGTTGATAGATTTTTGGTTTTTCGTTGATTTGGTGGGTATGTGTTGTGATATTTTTTTTTTTGTTCTGATGTTGTATGTTGTTTGCTGAAAGTTGTTTTCACGTTGTTTTTAGGTTGCTTTGACATTTTTAAATTTTTTTATTTCTTTAAATATTACAAATTTTTTATTGGTTATTCTTATATTATTTTCTAGTTGTTAAATGGTTATATTGAGTTTGTGTGAGGTTGTTTTAACATTATTTATTATTTTTTAGTTGCTGAATATTGTTTTTAGGTTGTTTTGATGTTTTAAAATTGTTTTATTTCTTTAAATATTGCAAATTTTTTGTTGATTGTTCTCAAATTGTTTTGTGATTTTTTTTCATTGTTTTAAGGTTGTGTGAGGTTATTTTGACGTTGTTTTAGTTGTTGATGGTTATTTTCAAGTTGTTTAGAGATTTTTTAATTGTTTTATTTCTTTAAATATTACAAATTTTTTATTAGTTGTTCTCAAATTATTTTCTAGTTGTTTTCTGATTGTTTTATGGTTATTGAATATTTATTTTGAGATTGTGTGAGGTTGTTTTGACATTATTTATTATTTTTTAGTTGCTAAAGGTTGTTTTGAGGTTTTTTTAATTATTTTATTTCTTTAAATATTACAATTTTTTTTATTGATTGTTCTGAAATTGTTTTCTGATTGTTTTTATATAGTTGTTGAATAGTTGTGTTTGAGGTTCTGTGAGATTGTTTTGACATTATTTATTATTTTTAAGTTACTGAATGTTGTTTTGAGGTTTTTTAATTATTTTTTCTTTAAATATTACAAATTTTTTATTGATTGTTCTCAAATTATTTTCTATTTATTTTTTGATTGTTTTATGATTGTTGAATGGTTGTTTTGAGATGTGTGAGATTGTTTTGATGTTATTCATTGTTTTTTAGTTGTTGAACGTTGTTTTCAGGTTGTTTTGAGGGTTTTTAATTATTTTATTTCTTTAAATATTATAATTTTTTTTTTTTGTAAATGAGTAAGTTAAAAATTTTAAATGTAAAATATACAATTTTTTTAATAAATAAATTAAATGAAGGTTGCTCTATTTTATACTTTGTAAAACAAAGACAAACAGAGCTATTCGAATTGGTTGTTATGAGATTATTTTCTGATATTTTTTTGTTGTTATGAATCTTTTTATGACTTTATTTTTCATTGTTTTATTTCTTTAAATATTACAAAATTTTGAGTTGATTAATGAGTTAAAATTTTTAAAAGTAAAATATATGTGTTAAAAAATATTTTGTATTTGGTTTCTTCAAAGGTAATAGAGATTATGTGTTATTAAGATTTGGTAGAAGTGTTGTGGATAAGATTGGTAACTAGTAGTTGTTTTACATTTGAATTTTTAATTTGATATTTGCTTTGCATTTTGTTTGGTATTATTTTTGAAGAATAGCGTAGTTTTGTGCGAAAAAAGAATATTGTATTTTTAAATATTTTTTTTTGCAAAAAAAATTATTTTTGGAAGAAAAAAAAATCAACTATATTTTTGATATTATTTTTGTAAAAATCCCAAAAAATTATTGACACAAGGAAGGTTGTTTGTTTTAAAGAGATTTTTATAAATTTTAGTTGGAAGCTAACAATATAAGCCCAAAGAAAGCTCTGAGTAATAGAAACCTGTCTTGTTGAATAGTGTTAGCAGCCCACAAGAGCAAACCAAAATTCTCCAACTTTCAAAGCCCAGCTGGCTAAATCCTTCGGGCACGATCGGTTTCTGTTCAAAACCGAACCGAACAGAAAAAACCGACTAACTGAAATTTTTAAAAATTCATAATCGAACCAAACTAATTATAGACTAAAAACTAAGCCGAACCGACTCGGTTCGGTTATTTGGCTAATTAATTTTATTTTTTTTATAATTTTTTAAAGTATATTCTTTAATTATATAACTAAAAAATATTTTTTTATTTATAATTTTAATATTTATGTATAATTTTTTCTATTTAATATATTTTATTTAATATTTTATAATATATATATGTATATCGGTCGATTCAATTTTTCAAACTCAAAACCACAACTAAATCGACTAACCAAATTTTTTAGTATCTAAAACCGAAATTGAATCGAATCTATTTATAATCAAATCAAACCGAACAGTTCGGTTTGGTTAATAGGTTTTCCGTCTTTTTTGCACACCCCTAATTATGGCTCTTCAGAGTTTAAAATTATAGATCAATCAAATCTCATTCTCTTCTCCAATCCATGACTGTCATATGCAATGCAACACACAAGCATGCATTGAATTATTGAAGTGTACTGGGTGGCTCACTTTATATAGTGTGGCTCACAAAAATAGTTTTTAAAATATACTAATTTATAACAACTAACTGTTCCCTTTCCGTCCTGATAATATTGATTCCGTGTCCAAAAAAAAACTATTGAAGTTTACAATTTCATAATTCTTTGCTTTTAAGAAAGAAAAGTAACGGTATGTTACCTAAAGACTAAAGAGCACATGAAAGTGATTAAGAATTGCATATTCCACTAGCAAACTCATTATTAACCTTTGTACTTGGATAAGCAAGCTAGCTGGTTTTAATGGTGACCCAAGTGTCTAAATTTGTTGTACTATTTTTGCTATATACTTCAGGTTCTT
>CATIWO010512319.1:0-30535 GCA_949673435.1 Macaranga tanarius
ATACATGCATACATATATACACTCACATTGGCTGGAGAAAATCAGACCTGATTTGTGATATTTTATTGCCAAATATCCACTTTGGTCCTTAATGAAACATTATTCTTCCTAACTAGTCCTTGAACTTATTTTTGTTTCAAACAAGTCCCTCTCTACAATTCTATCACCCTCTTACTTTAATTAAAAACAACTATCTAGTAAGCATAAATGGTATTTAATACGACACACACACGTGTGTTAGAGGGGCGGGTGTTACACCCAGTGATAACTCTATAAATGTTTTTAACTGAGAAAGTACCCTTCGAATTCGAACACCAAAACCAATCATCAACCACTTGCCTTCGGCTCAAGGGAATACTCAAAATCATTTTATGATCATGCTCAGAGAATAAATCCCAAAGAATATCCTTATCCCGTTATTTTTTGTCAGGCTTAAATAATGACTGCACCTTTGCCATACCAGGACCTGGATGCACCGAAGTTGAGATAAACCCATTAGTCTTATCCGGAAGCCATGGGTTAGACTATATAGAGATAGTAAAGCCATTACCCACTCTCATTCGTGCACTTTAGTGAACAACAAATTGAGTTGACAGAATGCTACGCCAAGTAAAGCTTGGATTAGACCCGATAGTAGCATCTAAAAAATAAACAGAAGGGAAATATTTAGCTTTTAAAATCCTACACATCAATGCTTCTGGGGCAGTTAGGAGTCTCCATGCTTGCTTACTAAGCATTGAGATATTAAAATCATGAAGCTTTTTAAACCCCATACCCCCATATTTCTTCAGAAACATAAAAAATCCCAGCTCCGCCATATTATACCTCTTATACCTCTAACCTGCTTATCCCACCAAAAAGCAGACATAAAACTTTCTAGCTCCTTACAAAGCTGAACATAGAGTAAGAACACCTATATGATATAGTTAGGCAATGCTTGGATCACTATTTTTAAAAGCACCTCTTTACCTATTTTAGACAACATTTTATTATTCCATGAATTCAGCCTCTACCATACTCTATCCTTAATGAAATTAAAACCAGCCCTTTTATTACGCTTTATAACTAAAGGAAGTCCCAAATAAATACCAGGATCCTAAACTCGCGGTACATTCAAAGCTAAGCAAATGGCCTCCTTGAGTTGAGCCTCAACATTAAGGCTGAATAACAAAGCCGATTTATGATAATTAATAAGCTGACCTAACATATGCCTATAATCATTCAAAATCTACTGGATAGCCAAATATTTTTGCATTGAAGCCATAAAGAAGAGATAATAATCGTCAGCAAAGAAAAGGTGGCTAACAACAGGGGAGTTTCTTGCTACAGCACAACCATGAATAACACCTTCTGCTTTCTTTCTTCTCAATATGGCATTAAGACCCTCTACACAAAGGATGAACATATAAGAAGAAAGAGGATCTTCCTGTCTTAATCCATGGCTAGGAATAATGGGACCCACTCGAGAACCATTAAAGACAACATTGTATGAGACTAATGACACACAGAACATAATTTTGCTAATCCAAATAGCATTAAAACCCATCAAAGATAAGACCCTCTCAAGATAGCTCTATTCTAACCTATCGTATGCCTTAGACATATCAAGTTTCAGAGCAGCAACCCCTTTCTTACCACACCTCTTACACTTCAGGAAATGGATAACCACATAGGCAATGAGAATGTTATCCGTTATAGCTCTACCCAACATAAACGCGCTCTGAACCTCTGAAATAAAGAAAGGCATAAGAGGCTTCAGCTTGTTAGTAAGAATTTTAGAAATGATTTTGTATAATACATTACATAAGGCTATCAATCTGAGATCCGCCATGGTTTCTATGTTGTCTTTCTTAGGTATCAACATGATTGACATGAGATTAAGCTTTTGAGGAAACACTCCAATATCCATGAAATCCTGATAAAAGGCAACCACTTCCTTACCAATAATTGGCTAAAATTTTTGAAAAAAGCAGGGTTAAACCTGTCGGGACCTGGATATTTATCTTGATACATTTCAGAAACCACTTTCCAAACCTCAGACTCATATAAAGGTGCCATTTAGTCTCATTCTGCGATACTGTCACTTGTGGTAAAGCCAAATTCACTAGGGAGCCCATATTATCCATCGAAGACTTAAAGATGGTAGAAAAATACTCCATGATAATATTACCCATGGAAATCTCATCCTCATGCCAAACCCTAACATTGTCCTTAATCTGAAGTAATTTATTTTTCCTACACCTAGAGGAAGCATATGCATGAAAAAATCTTGTGTTTGCGTCTCCCTCTCTAAGCGAAAATTTTTTAGCTCTCTACTTCTAATAAATTTTCTGCTTAAAGAAAAGCTGATGGTACTGATGTTGAGCTTCCTTCACAGCTAACATCCTATCAGACCTATTCTTCAAATGAACCAACTTGATAAAATTATGACATTCCTTTAACTGTGAATTAAAGCTAGCCGAGATGTCCTCACCCCACCTAAATAGCACATTACCATATTTACTAAGCTTAGATGGCAGACTCAAATTACTTAAAGATGCCTAATAATCTGAAACAACCCGATGACAATCCTCTAATCGCAGCCAAGGATTCTCAAAGCTGAACGATCTAGCTTTTGGCCTCCATACCTGGACCCCCAAATTCAAAAATAGAAGAAGGTGATATGAAGTAGAGGTTTTAACATTCTGAATAAATGCATTCGGGAACTTGTAGAACCATGAGGGAGAAGCAACCCTCGGTCTAACTTCTTTTCCACCCACTGCCCATGACCCAAACTATGCCCCCAAGTAAATTGATACCCTTTAGATAGCACATCCAAAAGATTACAAACAGCCAACGTATCCTTGAACCCTTTGATAAGCCAATATAGGTAAGGCACAACCCCCTTCTTCTTCGAGATAGATACAATCTCATTAAAATTAGCCAGAATAATCCATGGGAGAATAGAGAGCTTCTAGAAAAATGCCGAAAGAGGACCCAAGATTTATATCTTCTATTGCGATCCAGGATTCTATAATAACCCGTAAATCTCCAAGTGCCCCCAGAAGACATTGTGATCATGGAGTTAATGAAGTTCATGTTAGAACCTAAAATATCGACTTGAACAGAGGCTGACCACATGAAAGCAAGCCCACCACTCCTTCTAACACTATCTACAATATAGTAATTAGCAAAGCCTAACCGATTCTTAATACCAACCACTCTTTCCACACCAAGCATAGTTTCCATAATAAACACTAGGTCTAGTTTAAAATGGCCCACTAGATCCTTTATGAGCCAAATTACACGTGGGTTGGCTAGCCCACGGTAATTCCAGACTAATGAACTCATAGTCTTAGGCAGGCCCACTCCGCGAGTCCCGCCTCTGGTCCTTTATTGTTTTGGTTATCCACAGTTATCAAGTCCAACCCATTCTTATCTAAATCAGACTCCTTTGGCCCATTCTCACTAGAAGTCCAACTTAATATGCTTTTTTTCCTCTTAGTCTCAGCAAGAATAACTCCTTCATTCTCCATAAAATCAGAAACTGATTGAGATTTATCAGGAACGATATTATATCCATGTAAGGAAGGTAGAGAAACTGCCTCACCACCTCCATCACCTCTGAAAAATTTAATATTGACACTAGCATTACCATCCAGGGAACAAAAAGAGGACTGACCTGAACCCATCTCTAACGGCTCACTGTTTGGCGAATAGAGCCATTGATCTGCCTCAAGATGCCGAGATCTTCCCATGGATGCCCTAAGTAAACTATCATAGCATTTGGAATTAAGCAAAGCTGGATTCTTAAACATTTTTTTACAAAATTTCTCAGTGTGCCCTATTAGACCACAAATAAAAAAAAAATTCGGAGGCCTTTCATATTTAAATGTCACTAAAAACTAGTCACCCTCTTCCTTCTTTAATTTCATTTTATTCTTCAACGCCCTAGAGACATCAGTTCTAATCTTAATCCTGATATAAGGTCGATAAAGATTACTTAAGTTACTGGGATCTGAAGCCACATAAATACCCAAATAACTTCCAATGTGCTAGATAATCTTTTCAGACCTGAAACTTGGTGGTAAGTTGTGCACCTAAACCCAAAATTCAGATGTCTTGAATTGGAGGTTTTCTAATGGAATATAACTAACAAACTTTTAAAGTAACAATAGGTGCTGATTGAATGTCCATGGCCCATTGTCTAACACCCGTGCCTCATCCATCTCATGAAAGAATTGAAAGAGCAATAAATGGTTTCTAAGTTCAGTTATATGAATACCTCGCATTGGCCTCCAGAGCATGGCCAGGGTACTACGCATAGTATTAAAATTTATGAATTTGTCAATTAAGAACTTTCCAACATGACATAACTTTTTGTCATTTTCTAACGATACCAAATCTGTTCCTTCAACAACGTATTCATCTAACTCCTCACCATTTAAAGTGAGATCCTCAGACTCTTGGATAAGAAGATCCGCCTTAGTTCCACTACTACTTGCCATTACCGAGTGAAGATAAACATATGAAATAAAGGGAAGAAACCTATGAAACCCTACCAACAAAGAGCACCCTTGTCAGAAAGACAAGACATAATACTTGCCATGGAGACAAGACTACAGGTATAAATATTTGGGAACTTATTTATTTAAATATACACTAAGGGGTATATATCCTATTCAATACCCCATCCCCTTTATTTAGCACATACCAATTCTGGAATTACTTCATCTTACATTTACTTATTAATTTAAATTGAATTTATTTAAATATTGATACTAATACTAGTTTAAGCTGTAAATACGTACTTATAGAGCTATATAATTTAATAATGAAACGACATATTTTTTTAGTTAGAGTTAAATGAGTTTAGTTAACTTAATGACTAATAATAAAATTTGAAAATTATAGAATTGAAATTCAGGAAAAATGCTAATAATCACGTCTAAATGATCTAATAGTAAAATCTCTTTATTTTTTGGAGTCAAAATAAACAAATCATTAACAAGTTTATAATGGGGCTGACATTAAAATTTTAGAAATTTTAAGTGACAAATTAAATATTTAGAATAATAGTGAGATTTGGTATAGATGTTAGGAACGATAAGTGAAAACTACACAAGTTATTTAGGTTCATGTAGGGTTCTACATCAAAAATATATAGTTTAAAGGTGAAATTACATTACTTTTAGATATAAGTTAAAAACAATAAGAGAATCAAAAAGTACCACAAACATAGTGAAATTAAATGGAATTAATAATTTTTTATTTTACTTAATAATTATGAAACACACTATATAATTATTATTTTATGATGAAACATCTTATATAGTTTTATTTTATGATAAAATTATGCAGTTTGATGATAAAATTATGTAGTTTTGGTGTTGAAGAAATTCATTTGAGCAAACTAAAAGTAATATAGTTTCACTATAAAACTACGTAGTTTTGGTGTAAATTATTATTAGTTTTAAGTCTTAGTAAAATTACAATGAAAAATATGTTTTTAGAGGGAAAGTAGATGATTTTGGAAGGAAAAAAGTCATTCCAAGTTTGGAGGGAAAAATAAAAAGTTTTGTATTCATATTTGTGACATGAGCATGACATAGTTTTAAGATAAACGTTTTTCAACATTTAGATTAGTATTAACTAAATATAATTTAAATTATTACGTGTAATGCAAAAATTACGTAGTTATATTAAAAAAAAATAGATAGTTTTATCAAATTAGCATTAGTATTAAGTAAATTTAATTTTAATTTCTAAATAAATATAATGTGAAGCCAATATTATATAATACTAATTTAACATTAAATAAGTATAATTTTAAATTTGAATTCTTATTACTTAGATATTTAATTTTACATGTATTGATTATAAACATAAAATATAAGAAATATGTATCAATTTGTCAAAATTAATACGTTGTGAATAAATTGCAAAACTCAACAACCAAAAATAAATAAAAAGAAAATTTAAATAAAAATCCAAAAATAAAAACTTAAATTGAAAACAAAGAAAATTTAATATAACATACTGGTGACTTTATATTATTTTTACCATTATTTTAAAGAATTTTTCAAATGAATTTAATTTTTATGGTTTTAAATCGTCCATGTATACATTGTTTTAGTATTGTTGCAAATATTATTATTGGTAAAGATAATATAATAATATTTTATTATTTATTATTTCTTTACTTTTTTTTTGTGTTTTGACATTTCATGAAATGAAATATATATATATATATATATTATAAGACTAATTTCCTTTTAAAATCATCTACTTTCCCTCTAAAATATTTGTCCCTCCTAATCTATATATTTATATAAAGCTAAAACAAAGAAAAAGTAATTTAAAGTGTCACATAAGATTGAATTTCATAGAAAAATCGACCTCAAATAAATATTTTTTATTAGTATTTTACTTAATCTAGAACATGTAGTTAATTTCAAAAAAATGTATACTTATCATTTATCTATTTTAAATATTAAATGTTAAGTAATTTAGATAAAGTTTATATTTAATTGAAAATATAATTATTGTATTTTTGAAGTAATAATATAAACATTATTTTGATAAAAATAAAAAATATATAAAATAAGGCCATTTATACAAAATAAAAATAGTAAAAAAAGAGATCACACATCGAACAAGTATAATTTTAGTTTGATTAAAACTTAATGCTAATACTAATTTATAACAATACCTATAACATTTGTGTCCTCGAAAATAATTTAATAAAATGGAAAGGGTTAATTAAATATAAATGAGTATTATTATTTTGGGTAAAATCGATATAAAAAATATAATGAGAATAAAATCTAGTTTAGAAATTTGGATGAAATTGAAAATTTATCAGGGACTAAATTGAAAGAATAATATTGGATGAGGACATATGAGTAATGTGTTAAAACTTAAAGGATTTAAAAAAGAAGAAGCTGCATTTTTAACGTAGAAAAAAGGAAGAAAAAGAGGAGGAGGAGCTGCTATAAGAAGAGGAAGAAATGGGAGAAGAAGACACTGTAGCTAAAGTTTTCAACTTCTAAGAATTCAGAGATATCAGAGCTGAAGTCTGGTGAGAGGACTCATCTTTTATTGGTTTTCTTGATTTCAATTGATATTTGAAGGTTTGAATGTTGTTAGGTTATATGAATTTAAAGTTAATTGTATATATTATCAAGTTATAAATGAGCTAAAATAGCTAAAATATGTGTTGTGGTGTTTTATAAAATAATTGGTCATAAAAACTTGAATTTTTCATTGTAGTTCTGTCAATTTTTGAATGTAGGATGCGTCTATGATGCGTTCAGGTGACGCCTCAGTGGCACTGAGGCGACACCTTAGCAAACAGGGGAGGCACCACAGTGGTACTAAAGCGACGCCTTTGTACTAAGGAGGTGTCTCTGTGGCCAGTGCTTACGATAAAATGGAATTAAACATAAACTTTTACAACTTAAACTCAACTAGAATCATGTCAACACTCATATAAACACCAAAAACACCTAAATTGACTCAAAATGAGCTAAATGGAACCAAATTCACCAAGATAAATGTGATGGAGTTACAGATAAATATAAATGTGTGGTTGAGCAGAATAAGTGAATTTGAAGTTGGTGTAGATCCTTGGCTTCTCAAAGGAAAAGGGTAGTTGGAGAGTTTAATACTTAAGTTTGATAATGAATACAAATTACATCAAATCTTAAACAACCGAAATATGTAAGATAGAAGATTACAAGTTTATTCAGACATACGACATGATAACATCCGATAAACTTTTAAGTCCCTGACATAAAGACTAAAGATATGAAATGTTCTAATTGAATCAATTATGAGAATGCTTTTGGAAAGTTACAATAAGAATGTTCAAGTCAGAACGACATTGATGGTTTATAAAGTGATAATAAGTCCATGTCTGGGTATGGTAAAGTTTAGTAAATATGTATAGCCGATGCTAGGGGCCAGGTGCACATGTTACCTTATAAATATAAGTTGGTAAATGTGTATTGTAACATCCGAGTCCTTAGAAATAACTTAATAGAATGAAAGGACTAATTTAAGATAATTGAGTATTATTATTTTGAGTAAACTTGATATGGATGACTCAATGAAAATAAAATTAAATATATGAAAATTGGATGTAATTGAAAATAATCAAGGACTAAATTAAAAGGAAAAGATTATATGAAGATTTATGAGATCATGAGTAAATAATTAGAGGATAAAAAAAGAGTTCTACATCAAAAATGCAGAAGTGGAGAGGAAGAAAGGAGGAAGAAGGAAAACTAAAGAAGAAGAAGTAGAAGAAGGGTTACAGCTAGGGTTTTTTATCTTCAAGAATTCAGAGATTTCAGAGTTAAAATCTTATGAGTGGTCTTCTTCTTTTATTTTTCTTTTAGTTTCAACTTGAAATTTTTGAATTATAGTGTTGGAATTATTGTTTTTAGTTGTAGAAAATAATATATATACTTTCAAATGCATGTTGTTAGTGTGTTTAAATGGTTGAAACATTGGTTGTAGTAAGTTATGAGACAAATGGGTTGAAATGAACTTAAGTTTGGTTGAATTTTTGCCATTTTTGAGTGCAAAATACATATGTTGGTCGATTAAGCGGCGCCTGATCGATTAGGTGGTGCCTCAGTACGCAAAGAAGGCACCTCAGTGCCGAGGCATCTCTGCGTACTGAGGTGATGCCTTAGTACTGAGCAGGCGCCTCAGTACTAAGAAGGCGCCTCTGTGGCCAGTGTCTATGAAAAATGGGCTTAAATGTAAAATTTTATAACCTAACCTCAACGAGAAGCATGTTAACACATATATAAACACTTAAGTCACTTAAATTGACCTAAACAGTTTAAGTGGAACCTATTTTATCAAAGATACATATAATTGAGTTACAGATAGATGTAACTATACGATTGAGGTAATAAGTGAACTTGGAGTCGGTGTAGATTTTTGGCTTTCCAAAGGTAAAGGGTAGTTAGAAAGCTTTATACTTAAACTTGATAATGAATGCAAAGAATATCAATCTTAATCAACTTAACCATTGCAAGGTTAGGATTTTAAGTTGTTGATCATAAAATATAATAATATATGATAAATTTCTAAGTCTCCAATATAGAGACTAAAGATATAAAATACTCTAATAAAATCCCACATGAGAATGACATAATACTAAACGCATATGGTACTAAGAGTTAGTAACACCATATCTAGGATATGGCAGGGTTGGTAAGTGTGTATAGCCATTGCCTAGGGTCGGTTGCATATTTTACCTTATAGATTTATGGTTAAGTTAGCATGTATAGCCAATGCCAGGGGCCAGAAGTACATGCTACTTTATAGATGTAGTTGGTAAATGTGTATAGCCGATGTCAGGAATCGGATACACATGTTACCATATAGATGTAAGTTAGTAAATGTGTATAGCCGATGACAGAGGCTGGGTGCACATGTTACTTTATAGATTTAAGTTAATAAGTGTGTATAGCCGTTGCTGGGGATCGAGTGCACATGTTACCTTATATAAGTAAGTTGGTAGTATGCATAGCCATTGCTAGGGGCCGGGTGTACATTCTACTTTATAGATGTAAGACCATATCCGAGGTATATGTATAGCTGTTGCTTGGGGCTAGATACATATATTAATTAGGATTTGGCATTCGAGTTATTATTGGCTTAAGTACTGATCACACTTAAGCGGTCATATGCATACTGACTTATTCACTTGGAGTTCAGTATAGTGTTGGATCACAATATGTTTGATAGCATGGTAATATGTGTATAGTTTACTTTGATAATACTCTTATACTGAGCTCGGTTATGATATTATAAGAATTTGTCATAGTGAGTTATTTTATTTCATTTAATGATTGAGCCTCTATCATATTACGTAAAGTAAAGAAAATCTTGATGGGTGATTTTGAGAGAGTGCCTTAATGCATTCATTTTTATATCTCAAAAATTAGTTAAATATTAATAATTTATTTTAATTTTATTTGTTTATTGTTGCTTTAATTATTGGATCGTTGATTAAGAGATCCTTTATGGTTAAGTTTCAATATTATTTCTGTTCACTCACTAGGTAATTTCCTTATGAAATTACTCACACTCTTTATTTTATTTTAATTTTCAGTATAGGTGTATAATATCGGTTTAGCTAGCAGTTGAGAGATGGTAGAGTAGTGGACCATGATGACCAATGAGGTGGCCGAGGCAAAGATCTCAAGGAGTTAAGAGATGGATACTAGAGCTTATTACATTGTTCTATTTTTGAAATTAATTGTATAATAACCAGTACTCTCAGAGTTATATTAAGATGTTAATGTATAGTGTGGTGACACCAATGTATTTAAGTGTATAAGAACATATATATACATATTTGCTATATTATAGCAAGCCAATTGTCATCAAATAAATTTCTTGGAGATATAATGATTATGGTTTATTTCTAACGAAATTTAGTGCTATTATTTTATAATAATTGTTGTTAAGAGATTCTTTCTATTAATCTTTAGGTAATATTTCTTCTATTCATACCACTGCCAGATGGATATTCTGGTGGAGGTGTGGCAGAGAGGGGTGTTACATGTATAGCTGATGCTAGAGGCCGAGTGCACATGTTACCTTATAGATGTACATTAGTAAGTGTGTATAGCCGTTACCTGGGGCCGGATACACATTCTATCTTATAGATGTAAGACCTAGGGCCAAATACATATATTAATTAGGATTTGGAATTCAGAGTTATTATTGGCTTAAGTGCTGATCACACTTAAGTTGTCGTATGTATACTAAGTTAATGGTATTGTGTTCGATGTAGTGTTGGACCACACTATATCTGATATCACTGTTATATATGTATAGGTTACTTTGACAATGCTATTATGATGAACATGTTTGGAAATGTATTTCAATAGCATTACAAGTTGAGTTTGAATTTGCTAAAAGTAGGCTGTTTGTATTATATTTTGAGTACGATACTTTTTATGAGGCAAAATGTGATATTTCAACTTTTCAATTAGTTGATTATGTTGGTTAAAAATATCAAGAGTGTCACTATTTATGATCTCATTCTAAGTTGTGTGCTTGAGTTTTCTTTTATGAAAATATCGAGATTTATTAAAATAATTTGTTTCTTGTTAATCTGTTCACTCACTGAGTATTTTCTCTCAGAAATACTCACCACTCCATTTATTTAAAATTTCAAAGTTGAGTAGTCATCTGAAAGATAGCTAGATATAAAATAGGTGAAGTGGGAGCAGTGAAGAATCTCAAGAGTATTGTTTAGTTAGGATATTTAGTAATAGTATATTAAAGGTTTAAACAGTTATATTCAATAGTTTGTATTATGAAATTTATGAAGGAGTGATTTTGGAATAGTTATCTTGTAACACATATTAGAGGCATATATTATATTTATATGTCTAAGTTATAAGAGTTAACTAGTTGATGGAAAAGAAAGAAGTAATACTCGATCACATCGATACTTAAATTAGGAAGATCAAGGGTGCGACCTTTTACGGTGAAACTTAAATACTAATTTATAATATTATATTTATTTTATTAAATTAAATTAAATTTACTTAATATGAATGCTAATTTATATTTACTTGAGGGAATTAATTTATTTCTTTTTGAGTAAAAAATTTCCCATCAAAAATTTTCTGCCTTGTACAATTAATTTGAAAATCAAATTAATTTTAAAAGAGAAAAAAATAGCCCATTAGCTCTTTTTTTTAATTGTGATAATATTTATAAAGAAAAAATAAGTAATAATATTTATTATGTTACTCACTAAATATCATTGTTACTCAAAGTTATCTCAATTTTTTTCCATCAAGTTAGTTTATTTTTACAATAGTTATAAAATTCAACCATTTCTATAAATAATATTATAATATTAGCTGAGAGTTAAATGAATTACTTAACATCAAAACTATATAGGACTAACACTTACTCTTCTTTAACTCCGATCCAAACATATCATTTATTATAAATATTATGAAGTGATAAAATTAAATAGTTATTATATGTAATTGAATGAAATAAAATAAAATTGTTGAGAAAACATCAATAATAAAAAAATTATTGATAAATATAATATAATACTGTATAATATGTATTTAATATTATATTTACTTAATCTTTATAATTGATGTTAATACTAATGTATATTATAAAAGTTTTTAATTATTTAATACTAATTTAATTTAGTATTATATAATATTTATTTAAAAAATTAAATTATCATTTATTTAATAATAATACTTAAATTAAATTATATTTATTTAATACTTCTATCAAATATTAATGTTTAGATCAAATTATGTTTACTTAATACTGAATGAACTTATTAACAAACTAATAAATGAGCTTATTAATGAGTTAATTTGATACTATATTTAATAATATTAGCCTGGTAGGTTGTGACTGGTAAAATTAGGAGGACAACTTGTATCATAAAAGCTAATACTATATTTGATAATATTAATACTAAAACTAATTTAAATTATAAATACATGGTTTTTTAATACACTTAATAATTTTTATTTACTTAATATTAAAGTAGTCTTGTAAAATATTTACTTATTTAGTCAATTATATTTATTTAATACAAATATTAATTTACACAAAACTATATATTTTTATTATAAATACATAGATTTTTTTATTATACTTAAATTACTCAATACTTAGTATTATATAATATTTACTTGATAAATGATATTATATTTACTTAATATCAATACTTAGATTAAATTAAATTTATTTAATACTACTACTTAGATTAAATTATATTTATTTAATATTAAACGAGCTTATTAATGAACTAATAAACAAGTTTACTCATGTCCTTATCCGTAACAAGCTCATTAATTTTTTTATGAGTTTGTTTACATGTTTCAACGAGTTGGTTTTTAGGAAGTTTGAACAAAACTCATCTATTAAATGAGTTTTAAAATAAAGTTCAGGTTTTACTTGCAAGTGTCTATTTTAAAAAATGAGGTCGAATAAATTTTTTCAAATTGATATATGAGTGGGGCGGGTGACTCGATTTGTTTACACTCCTATGTATAGCACGTTATTTTAGTATTATTACAAATATTATTATTTTCTGAAATCACATGAAAATGAAAAATCAAATTTTATATCATAACGTTAAATAAGTGAGGAATTTTTTTTTTACTTTTTTCACATAATAAAAATAATAAATAATAAGTTACAAAAAAATAAAAAATTTTAGATGTTATTAAAATAATAATCAAAATATCAATTTTAAAATAAAAAATCATTAAGCATTTTTTTATTTAAAATAATAAGTTATAATTAGCAAAAATAATTATTTAATTATTAAAGAATAAAAATGTAACATTTTAAATGTACAAGCAGTTAATCAATAATATTAATTAATAAGAAAAAATAAAAAGATAAATGTTATATACTAAAAAGAGGAAAATTCTATGGTTACTTTATTTTTGACCTACTTTGATTCTACTTTGTATTCATTACCATAGAATAATTGACAAAGTGAATTTTACTTTATAAAAAAAATAATGATAAAATGCACCCTAAAAGAATAGAGTAAAAAACGTGTGTAGGGTAAATAGTAGATACAACATCTATTTTTTTTTTTTTAACTCAAATCTCCCTTATGTGGAAGATATAGCTCCTCTCTTTGCTAGGTTAGGGCTCCTTCCTTAGCTTTTGATTAGGGTTTTTTCTTCTTTTTCTCTTCTTGAATGAAAGATTTCTTATTGATTTTCTGATCTTCATTATGGCTAATTCACTTTTATCTCTCTAAGGTGATTTAAAATTAACGAATGAAGAAGCTGATATTGTTGATCTTGGTAATATTAGGGATTCAGAACATGACACTCAAAATCAATTGTCTTTAATCGGCAAGATACTCTCTAAACGACCACTGTTACTAGCTGCTGTGAAGAATGCATTAACAACAGTACGGAGACTCAATTATGAGTTTCAGATTGTGGCTTTAGATTTCAATCTATTTTGTATTCAGTTTACTATGGCTAATGATAAATGCAAGATATTGGCTGAGGGCCCGTGGCATTTTGACAGATCCCTTATTATATTTTAAGAGATTCCATCTGGTGCTCAAATAAATAATCTAGAATTAAATTATGTGCCATTCTGGATTCGTATTTATAACATGCCAATTAATAGAAGGGATAAGACTTCTTTTGAGAAGGTGGCTTTCAAAATAGGGCAGATTTTAGATATTGATAGAAGTGGGGATGGTTTATATGGGTGATTTATAAGATTGCAAATTAATGTTGATGCAACTGTACCTTTGAAACGGGGGACTGTGGTTTTGGATGATATGGGTGCTAAGGTATCAGTGTCTTTTAGGTATAAAAAACTACCGAACTTTTGCTACTCATGTGGCTTGCTTGATCATATTGAAAGTGATTGTGATCGTAATGGTAATGGTGATTCACAATCAAACTGGAATTATAAACCACATTTACGAGCCTTACCTGGTAGATCGTGATATTTTCCTAGAGCCAATATTGGCCTTCTTGTGCAGTTACGAGTAACCTGCCTAACTGATGCTTCTCATTCTAACATTGATGTTGGTTCTCCTATACAGAAAGAAGGTGTTGGATTAGTTAAGCGATCTTTGAATTTTTCCGTGGTAGGCGATCGACATACTGAAGGTTGTTCAGTCTAACGTGTTGTTGTATCAGGTTCTCAGGTTGAGGTAAACAATTTAAATCTTCAGTTAATTCTAGTGTGTACTAAGATTTTATCGTTAGTTTCTGTATCCGAACTTGGGATGGATTTTGAGCCGGTTTATTCTAATAAGCTTCCATCTATGGTTTCTGCTGACTATGTGGAATTTTCTATGATGTCTTCTATGATGGATTTGAGTCACGCCCATGCTTTACCTGCTGAAGCATAAGTTACAGTGCAGGTTTTTCAGTTTTCTACTTCAGTTATGGTACCATAATCTTTACATAAATTTAAGAAGATAGTTCATAGAAATTACATTGGTACATCTGGGCATAATAAAGTGGCAGTATCATATTCATATTTTTCTTTAATTGTTGATCAATATCATAAACGTAAGCCAATCCTAGACAATCTAATGGATGAGGAGTGTGATAGGGTGGTGAAAAAGGGTCGTTCTAAAATGGCAGTTGCCGGGGTAGACTATGAGGGAGCCATGAAAACACTTAGTTAGAATGTCTAAGGACTGGGGATTCTTTGGACATTACGTGTGTTAAAATTTTTAATTTCCAAACACTCCCCAAATGTTGTGTTTCTTATGGAAACTCGACTGAGTTCTCTTCATATTGCTAGAATTAAATGTTCTTTTTTGTCATATTATTATTTTTATATTGATTGTGTTAGTAGAAGTGGCATGTTGATTCTTCTCTGGAAGAAGGAGTTTTAGCTCTTTATTGTTTCTTACTCTTTACATTGTATTGTCTTTGATGTATGTAATGATCAGAATCGGGCTTTGTGGTATGGGTGTGGCATTCATGGTTAGCCAGAGTCATGCAATAAGTCTCGGACATAGTCTTTAATGGAGCTTAATTATCCCATCTCATGGCCCCTATTTGTACTTTGGAGATTTTAATGAAGTGTTATATAGCTTTGAAAAACAAGGAGGATCACTTCGTGATAGTGGTCAAATGGAAAATTTTAGGAAAACCATTGATGCTTGTGGTCTTCGATACTTGGGCTATTGTGGTAGTATGATGCTTGTGGTCTTCGATACTTGGGCTATTGTGGTAGTATTTTCACCTAGGACAATGGAATAGAAGGTGATTCTAGTATTCATGAATGACCTGATCATTTCTTTGGTGATGATAATTTCTAATCTATGTTTCTTGAAGTAGTAGTCTATTATCTTCTAAGGGTGGCGTCGGATCATAATCTTATTCTACTTAGCACTGATAGTTTGAACTTCTCTTATGGCAGGCATTCCTCTAGATTTTATTTTAAGTTGATATGGCTCCGAGAGGGTGGTTGTATAGATGTGATTCAGGGCTCATGGTGTTCTTCTGGGATAACTAATAGTTTCGATGATGTGTTGTCAAAAATTAAACGTTGTTCTTTTACATTGACGAGGTGGAGTAAGCATACTTATGGCAATTGCATGAAGAAGATGGAGTCTAAAATGGCTAAATTGAATTCTCTATTTGTTGATCCTAGTTATGCTAAAAGAATAGAAGAAGTTTGCCTATTGAAAGATGAAATTAATGAGCTCCTTTTATGTGAGGAGGAATATTGGAGACAGAGATCAAGGGCTATTTGGTTAGAGGTAGGGGATAGAAATACCCAATACTTCTATAAAAAGGCTTTACAACGAAGGAAAACAAATTTCATTAGGGGTCTCTGGGACTTTTCGAGTTATTGGCATGATGGGGATGCGACAGTTACTTATTTAGTTACAGAGTATTTCTCTGATCTCTTCACTAATAGTCATCCTCAGTATTTTGATCATTTTTTATCAGCCATTGATTTATGCCTGGATGAAGCGTAATTTTAATTCCTTTCAGCTTCCTATTCAGAGGATGAAGTTTTGGTTGCTCTTAAACAAATGCATCCTTGTAAGGCTCCTGGCCCTGATAGTATCTCTGCTCTTTTCTTTCAGAAGTTTTGGAGTGTTATTGGCCATGATATCTTGCATGTTGTATTGGGCTTTCTTAATTATGGGGAAATGCCTCATGGTTTAAACCATACTTTTGTCACACTGATCCTAAATTTTAATTTCTCTAAATTAATGAAGGATTTTAGGCCTATAAGCTTGTGTAATGTGTTGTATAAGCTTATTTCAAAAGTCTTAGCTAATAGGCTTAAAGTGGTATTGCCTTCTATTATTCATGAATTCCAAAGCGCTTTTGTTCCAGGGTAATTAATTACTATAATGCAATTATGGCTTTTGAAATTTTCCACTATATGAAGCATCGTATTGAAAGTAAGAAAGGAGTGATGGCTCTGAAGCTTAATATGAGCAAGGCATATGATAGATTGGATTGGTTATATTTTAAAAAGGTGATGTCCCGCATGTCTTTTTCTGCCAATTTTATTCAATTAATTATGTCATGTTTGCGGTCAGTTCCCTTTTCTTTCTTAATTAATGGGCAGATTAAAGGTTACCTTAACCTAAGTCGGGGACTGAGACAGGGGGATCCAATTTCCCCGTACTTATTCTTGATTTGTGTAGAGGGTCTATTTGCTTTGATTAGAATAGCAATGAGTAATGGCACTCTTTATCTAGTTAAAGTTTGTAGAGGGAGCCCGACTATGTCTCATTTATTTTTTATTGATAATAGTATTTTATTTGCTCATGCTATTGTTTTAGAGTGTCATACTATTCAGACTATTTTGTTAAATTATGAAAATGAATCGGGGCAAAAAATTAATTACAATAAGTTTGGGATTTCCTTTAGTAAATTTGTGGAGGAAGATAAACAATGGCTTATTTATCAAAGTATCCATATAAGTCCTGTTAAGTACCAACATAAGTATTTGGAGTTCCCCACTTTAGTAGGCAAATCAAAGAATATTGTTTTTGGTTTTTTTAAAGAATGGTTATAGAAAAAGCTCAAAGGAAGGAAGGAGAAGTTCTTGAGTAGGGCGGGTAAAGATATTTTGATAAAGTCAACTGCACAAGCTATTCCTCAATATATTATGAATTATTTTTCTCTGCCTGTTTCTTTTTATAAAGATTTGCAACATATGATAAGTCAATTTTGGTAGGGTGATATGTTAGACAAAAGGAAAATTCATTAGCTTCAATGGGATAGAATTACTTCTGCTAAAGCTGTTGAGGGGTTAGGATTTTGACAGTTACATTAGTTTAATGAAGCTTTTCTTTCCAAGCAAAGCTGGAGGCTGATTTCTAATTTTGTTTCTCTTTATGCTAGAATTTTAAAGGCTAAGTATTATCCTCGCTACTCATTTTAGGATGCTAATATTGGTTATAGACCAATCTATGTCTGGTGAAGTATCATTGGTGCTAGACCTATTTTGAAGGCTGGAACTTATTGGCGTATTGGAGATGGTAGGGCCGTAAGAGTATGGCAAGATTGTTGGATTCCTGGGGCTAATAATATGAAATTGTTGGTTCCAAAGGAGTTACTGATTACTGCTTGTGTTATAGAGCTAATTGATCCTAATACAAAGACATGGAATGTGTCGTTAATTCGATGAATATTTCTTCCTTTTAAAGCAGATGCTATTCTTCATTTGCCTCTTAGCTATCGTTGGCCCCTGATTCTATGTTTTGGACAATGATAAGAGATAAAAGTTATTCGGTAAAATCAGACTATCGTCTTACAGGTTAGCTTCGTTGTGGCAATACATCGTCGGGCTCCTCATCATTTTTGGAAGTTAATAATATGTGGATAATTGTGTGGAAGCTTAATATTGTCATGTTCGTACCTGAATAATTAAAGTTATTTTGGGTTAGGACTAAATTATAAGGAAAATAAATTTAGAGAAAGGACTTAATTGAAAAATATTAAGTCGATGGACCAAACCGTAAAATGGCATAAACCACTATTGTTACAGATAAAGAAGAAGAAGAAAAAAAAGAAAAGAAAAAGAGGGACGCTCTGCAGATGAGGGAGGAAGAGAAGGAACCTACATTTTAGTGAGTGGACTTTTTTTCTTCAATCCTTTCACTTCTATAATTGTTTTTGATAGATTTTGAATGATTTTAGATTGAATTCTCATGTTTGTTGAAATTTTTCAAAAATTTAAATGTTACTGTTGTGCGATCAGGGGGCGCTTGATTGTACTGAGGCAATGCCTCACCGTGCTAAGGCGACGCCTCAGCCCATTTAGGCCCTCAGGTAATGCCTTAATGAGAACTAGGGTGATGCCTTATTGAGTCATTCAGGTGGCGCCTCTACATTGAGCCGACACCTCAGTGGTTCAAAATGCTGTTTGAGTTGATTCTGATTAGTTTTTAGCCCTAATTTATAATATATATGATATACGGAGTAATACAGAGCTTTGATTTGATCAAAAATATAAATAATTATGAAAATATATTGATTTTGTGAGCACATGTACATTGAAAGGAAAGGTGGTTATAGTAAGACCGTGCCCGGGGTACGGCTGGGTTCCGTAAGACGAAAGACTATGTCTAAGACATAGCAACTTATGTGTGATTGATATTCTTATACCCGGGGTACAATGAGGAATAAAAAAATATGATTATGATTATCGACTTTAGGACAATGCTCGAGATTCTTAAATGCCTTTCGGGCTAATCTGAGTGGTTTATATATTGGTTTGCATACCTAGATTGGACATTCGATGTGCTGACTAGTACCCCGTCACATCGATAGTAACCTGACCTGCTCTTGATCATCTTTGGTAAATTGTATTGTGCTGTAATTAATATGAGAATGATATTTTGAGAGGAAAGTTTGATTGAAATATGTGAAAGAAAAAGAAGGTTTAATTTTTTAAAAAAATTAGATTTGAATCTTTAAAGAGTTATTTTAAATAATTCTTATGATTTGATCATAAACTTGTTGAATTTATATGGATAATTTTATGATCTAAGTGGAAATAATTTGATTATTTTCAAAATATTTTGGTCATTGTTATTTCCTATTGTTTCTTGAGCTGTAGTTATAGTTTGTCCATTCACTGGGTATTTTCTTGAGAAAATACTCACTGCTCTATTTTTATTTTCTTTTTCAGCATAGATTAGTCCTTGTTTATATTGTAAATAGTATGGCCATCCTTTGGACTACAATGACATATGAGGTGGACAGGTTAGAGACAAAGGTTCACTTCTTTATACGACACGATACTGATGTAGTCTTATCTTTTAAAGTAGCACTAGAACCTATAGTGGTAGATTATCACACGTATACAGAGAGGTAAGACTTTACCGATGGTTGTTTGAATGTAGTGACAGTGACTCATGCCACCACCACAAGAGTTCAGGGAATTTACACGTACTATGGCAACTGTGATGGCTGAGAAAGACAAAAAGAAGTATAAAAGACCGGGAGACGTAATTGAACATGCAAAGAAATGTGGAGCTTATGACTTTTATAGCACGTTGTACCAGAACAAGCTGACAAATGGATTAAAACTGTAGAGAAGGCCTTTATGACATTGCAACTTAGTGACGCGAGGAAGATAAATAATGTTTATGCCCTGATGTTCGATAAAGCTGATGATTGGTTGACTAAAATTCAAAATTTGTATGGTGAAGCTTTGACCTGACAAGTATTTTAAGAGGAATTTCATAGAGAATACTTGACAGAAAACTACCAGGAGGAGAAAGTAGTTGCATTATCAACTTAGTGCAAGGATCGATGACGATGAGAGAGTTAGTTGATAAGTTCGAGGATCTGTACTAGTACGCGAAGGATATATATCCTACGGAGGAAAGGATTGCATATATCCTTGAGAGAAAAATTAAATTTGTATGTTGGAATGACATTTAGAGGTTGGGTTGAAAAAGTAATGGAACAGGAGAAGCTGCATAAAAAATTAGAAGTTTCAACCTAAGTTAAGCCTAATCAACAAGCTGAGTCATCACGACAACCTTAGAGAGGAAATGGGAGTAGGAGATCAAGGTTCTCTCCATATTATAGAAGTAATATGAGGTCAGGAGGTGGAAATAGACCTCAAAAAAGTTAAGCATCGGTAAAAGAACCAGTAATGCCATCAGGATAGATGGGTGTTGGAAATGAATTACCAGGGAGGAACATGTTACCTTAGTATAACACATATAGGAGAAATTATGTCGGAAGGTGTAATCAAGATGAGGTAAGATGCTACCAATGTTATGAAATCGGGCATTATGTGAGAAATTATATAAAAATATACCCAGGAGAACTATCAGTGCAAGCATTTCATACTTTTCATAACAAAAGAGTTGGACGGTCAACTAGGGTAGGAAGACCAGTAGCTGTACAAAGAGAGACAACTGGTTTGGTAGGAATGTCTCGGAACTAACTAGGAGAGCCAAGCTCAGCAGCTAGTAGTGTACAGCAAGCTAGAGTATATGCTGTCACGGAGCGGGAGGCCAAGGAGTCACCAAACATGATAACAGGCAAGGCTCACATTAATGGTAAGCTAGCACGTATACTAGTTGACCCAGGTGCTACATTTTCATTCATATCATCGATTTTTGTGATGCATGATAAGTTTAAGATAAGTGATTTAAATGAACCTATGATTGTGAGCATGCCTATGGTAAATGAGTATAGTTTGTAAGAATGTATATAGAGACATCTCGATAAAGATTAATGAGGATAAAATGAGGTGGAATTTTATACCTTTATCCATTGGTGAGTTTGATGTTATACTCAGAATGGATGGGTTAAATCATTACCAAGAAAATATGAATTGTTATACTAGACAAGTAGAATTTAAGAAGGAGAATGGAGAAAAGATAACATTTGTTGGATAAAATAGGAAGACTCTTATTAAGATTATATCGGTAATGATGGCTATGAAATACCTGAGGAAAGGATATGAAGTGTACTTAGCGTCTATTATGGAGGATAAGAAGGAAGGTTCAAAGTTGAAAGAACTACCAGTGGTGAATGAGTTTAAGGACGTATTTCTAAAAGATTTACCAGGTTTACCACCTGAAAGAGAAATATAATTTGAGATTGAACTTATACTCGTAACTGCCCTTATATTGCAAGCATTGTATAGGATGACTCCGATAGAGTTAAAGAAGTTAAAAGCATAATTGTAAGAACTCTTGGATAAAGAATTTATCCGACTAAGTTTCTCTTCATAGGGCGTACCTATATTGTTTGTTAGGAAAAAAGATGGATCTTTTCAACTGTGTATAGATTATAGACAATTGAATAAGGTTACAATCCAGAATAAGTACCCTTTGCCTAGAATATAAGATTTATTCGATCAACTGAAAGGAGCAAAAGTATTCTCAAAGATAGATTTGCAATCTAGATATCACCAATTTAGAATTAAGGAATCAGACTACCTAAAACTGCTTTTAGGACAAGGTATGGTCATTATGAATTTTTAGTAATGCCATTTGGGTTGACTAATGCTCCAGCTACATTTATAGACCTAATAAATTAAATGTTTAAGCCATAACTATATAGGTTCGTAATTATATTCATTGACGATATTCTGATATACTCGAAATCAAAAGAAGAACATGAGGAGCATTTGAGGACGATATTAACAATTTTGAGAACTAAACAATTGTATACGAAGTTTAGTAAATGTGACTTCTGGCTAGATAAAGTTACATTTTTTGGACATGTAATATCCGCTGAAGGAGTATATATGGATTCTAGTAAGATCGCGATGATTGTAAATTGGGAGCCACCAATGAATGTAATAGAGATACGAAGTTTCTTAGGACTAGCAGGATATTATCGGAGACTCGTATAAGATTTCTCAATTAATGCGTCACCATTGACGAAATTATTGAGAAAGAATGTAAAATTTGAATGGACTTTAAATTGTCAATAAAGGTTTGAAATATTGAAAGAGAAGCTAGTCATTGCACCAGTTGACGTTGCCTGTGGAAGGAGGTCATTATGCGGTGTATAATGATGTTTCAAAGGAAGGACTTGGTTGCGTGTTGATATAAAATGGAAGAGTAGTAGCATATGCATCAAGCCAATTGAGACTGCACGAGTAGAATTATCTCACACATAACTTAGAGTTAGCAGTTGTGGTATTGGCATTGATAATGTGGAGACATTACTTGTATAGAGTAACATGTCAAATATTTATCGACTACAAGAGCTTAAAGTATGTTTTAACTTAGAAGGAATTAAATCTACTGGGTGGAATTATTAAAGGACTATGATTATACGATAGAATATCACCCTGGAAAGGCTAACGTGGTTGTAGATACTCTAAGCTGAAAGTCAAGTGGAAGTTTATATTATATCCATACTATTAAGATGCCATTGTTCACTGAATTGAGGAAGTTATATACTGAGTTTAGAGTAGACACTTCACTAGGAGTATTAGCTACCTTAAGAGTAACGCCAATCCTAATAAAAAGAATTTTGGCAGCACAACGAATGGATAAAGAAATGAAAAAGTTGTATAGTGATGTGAAAAGTGGAAAGGTGAAAGAGTTAAGTTGTAGCGAAGAAGGAATTTTGAAGTTTTAGAATAGATTGTATGTGCCACACGTGAATGAATTAAGACGAGAAATAATGAAAGAGGCATATTGTTCGGCATATACTATGCATCTAGGAAGTATAAAGATATATAGAATGCTGAAAGGAAGTTATTGGTGGAAAGGAATGAAGGGTGATATAGCTGAATTTTTATTAAAGTGTTTAACCTGTCAGCAAGTGAAGGCAAAATATAAATATCCTGCGGGATTATTATAATCCTTGCCAATTCCAAAATGGAAGTGGGAATATATCACAATGGATTTTATAGTAGGATTACTGAGAACCCATCATGGAAATGTTGTTGTATGGGTGATTGTCGATCGTTTGATAAAGTTGGCGCATTTCTTACCTATTAAGGTCAGCTACAACTTAAACAAGTTGGCAGAGCTATATGTGAAAGAAATCGTAAGGTTACATGGGGCACCGTATCGATCGTATCAAATCGCGATCCAAGATTCGCATCACGATTCTGGCCAAGTTTGCAAGAAGCGATAGGAGCTAAATTAAGATTTAGTACAACTTTCCATCCTCAATCTGATGGCTAATTTGAGCGCACTATATAGATATTGGAAGATATGATTAAATCTACTGCGTTAGATTTTGGAGGTAATTGGGACAAGTAAGTAATATTAATAGAATTCACTTATAACAATAGCCACTAAAATAGTATCGATATGACACATTTTCGAAGCGTTGTATGGAAGAAAGTGTAGAACCCCAATTTGCTGAGAGAAAGTTAGAGAAAAGAAATTGTTTGGTCCAGAACTTATGCAAATGACTACAGAGAATATTTGCGTAATTCGAGCAAATTTGAAAATTACAAAAAATAGACAAAGAAGCTACGCTAATCTTAAGCAAGCTGATATTGAATATAACGTTGGTGAAAAAGTGTTTTTAAAGATATCACCGTGGAAAAGCGTACTGAGATTCGATAAGCATGACAAGCAAAGCCCAAGATTTATTAGACCATATGAAATAATTGAACATGTTGGGCCAGTGGTTTATCGATTAGCTTTACCCCCTAGTTTATCTAGAATTCACGACGTTTTTCATATATCAATGTTGAGAAGATATAGAAGTGATCATTCTCATATACTATAGGAATAACTGGTGGAATTACAAGAAAATTTGAGCTATGAAGAAGAGCCAATATCAATTTTAGCAAGTGATAAAAAGGTATTACGTAATAAAGTTATTCATTTGGTCAAAGTATTGTGGAAGAATTATTCTCATGAAGAAGCTACATGGGAACGATAGGAGGATATGAGAAAACAATATCTGTACCTATTCTCTTCAGGTACGAATTAGATTACAAACGAGCATTTTCTAATTTTGAAGATGAAATTTCTTAAGTGGGGGAGAATATTATCATGTTCGTACCTGAATAATTAAAGTCATTTTGGGTTAGGACTAAATTGTAAGAAAAATAAGTTTGGAGGAAAGACTTAATTGAAAAATATTAAATCGAGGGACCAAATCGTAAAATGGCATAAACTGCCATTGTTACAGATAAAGAAAAAGAAGAAAGAAAAAAAAAGAGGGACACTCTACAATTGAGGGAGGAGGAGAAGGAACTTACATTTTAGTGAGTGGACTTCTTTTCTTCAATCCTTTCATATCTATACTTGTTTTTGATAGATTTTGAATGATTTTGGATTGAATTCTCATGTTTGTTAAAATTTTTCAAAAATTTCAACGTTACTATTATACGATCAGGCTGTGCCTCACCATACTGAGGTGATACCTCAGCCCATTCAGGCATTTAGGCGGTGCCTTAATGAGCACTAGGGTGATGCCTTATCGAGCCATTCAGGTGGCGCCTTAGGGACATGAGGGTTATCAGGCGGTGCCTCAATGGCGATTGAGGCGGCGCCTCTACATTTAGCCGACACCTCAGTGGTTCAAAATATTGTTTGAGTTGATTTTGATCAGCTTTTAGCCCTGATTTGTAATGTATATGATATACAGAGTAATATAGAGCTTTGATTTGATTATAAATATAAATAATTATGAAAATGTGATGATTTTGTGTGTATATGTACATTGAAAGGAAAGGTGGTTGTAATAAGACCGTGCTAAAGGTATGGCTGGGTTCTATGAGACGTAAGACTATATTCGGGTGTTAGTAGGGTTTTAATATCCCTTTATATTTCCTAACTTAGTGTAAAGCAAGTAAGGGGTCAATCCTCAAGGAAACTAGCAAATCAAGTATTAGGAGATTGATTACTCTAAATGTCTAAGATCACAAACTAAAAGTTAAGGAAAATAAATCAAATTAATAACTAACTAAACAAATCAAATGGCAAACTAAACTATAATACTAATCAACAAAGATAAGAAGACAAACTAAACAATCACAATTCCAATAAAAATAAACATCGATCATGAATTAACATAGAATAAATAAACTGCATGATTAACCTAACGTCTTTAAAAACTTATCTCTAAGTCAAACAAAGATGTCCATGAATAGAACTATACTCACTCTCAATTTTTGTATAATTTGTAAACATGGAAGTTATGCTCGGTGTTAATCCTTAAACCCTTTAGAGTAGATTTTCTCTTTTGATGATTATTCCTTTAACCTAAGTGAATTCAATTGGTTTTCTATTAAAGAAACTAACTCTCATTATGAATCTCTAACTATCACATCATATATGGTGATCATTTACAACAACATTAATTCATAATAAAATTCAGGATAATATCCATCCATAAATAAGAAAAAGATCAATGTATTGCTCTATTGAAAAAGTGTTGTCTAGTTCATACAACTTAGCCTAAATACATATTAAAATCAAGAAAAACAAATAGAATACATTAAGAGAAAAAGAAAAGGAGAAGAATAAAATAAAGATTTATAATAGCCTTTACTCTTAGAAGAACAAAAATCTGCTGGAACTCCTAACTCTTGAACAAGGAAAAGTAAATCTCTTTTGAATGAGTGCTTCCCTTCTCTTAAACTAACTTTTTCCTAAATGCCTTTACATTTAATTTTTAACAAGTGAATTCTGAATGTTTTTTTATGCCAAAGGAAGACTAAGTTCATGTATTTAAAGTCCTCTAAATGCCCCAATTCGTGCCCATTCCAAAAGAATACTTTTATGAAAGGGTGTAAGAACTACTCAGCACACTGGTGCTGACTCGGGCACAACTGGATACAGGGGTTGGCTATCATAACTCAATATCCATGTGATGACTCAAGCAGTAATTCGGCACAGGGGCTGGCTGTTATGACTCAACATCCTCGTGATGACTCGGCACCACCTCAACTCATTATCCCTTTGCTTGTCTTGCTTTATTCTTTGTTCTAGGGCCCTGAAATGCACCTCCATGCATAGAATAAACCTAAGAGAACCTACAAAACATAAGATAAAAAGAAGAAGAATAAAGATAGAGCTATAAATGTAATAATCGATAAAAATACACGAAAAACTAAAGAAAAGTTAGATATAACTACCCTAAAAAACTATGCCATTTTACGCCATAATACCGGGACACAGTAAGTCATGTGTGATTGATATTCTTGTACCTGGGGTATAATAATGAATTGAAATATGTGACTTTGATAACTGTCTTTGAGACAATGCTTGAGATTCTTGAATGCCTTTGGGGCTAATCCGAGTGGTTTATAGATCGGTATGCATACCTAGATTGGACCTTCGATGTGTTGACTGGTACCCGTCACATCGATAGTAACCTGACCTACTCCTGATCATATTTGGTAAATCGTACTGTACTGTATTGTGTTGTGATTAATGTGAGACTGATATTTTGAAAGGAAAATTTGATTGAAATATGTGAAAAGAAAAGAAAATTTAATTTCTGAAAAAACCGGATTTGAATATTTAAAGAGTTATTTTAAATGATTCTTATGATTTGATCATAAACTTGTTGAATTTATATGTATTATTTTATGATTAAGGTGGAAATAATTTGATTATTTTCAAAATGTTCTGGTTATTATTATTTCCTGTTGTTTTTTGAGATAGCATTGTAGTATGTCCATTCACTGGGTATTTTCTTGAGAAAATACTCACCACTCTATTTTCATTTTCTTTTTCAGCATAGGTTAGTTCGTGTTTATATTATAAATAGTATGGCCATCTTTTGGACTACGATGACATATGAGGTGGATAGGCCAGAGACAGAGGTTTACTTCTTTATACGACATAACGCTGATGCAGTTTTATCTTTTAGAGTAGCGCTAGAACCTATAGCAGTAGATTATCACACACATACAGAGAGGCAAGACTTTGCTGGAGGTTGTCTAACTGTAGTGACAGTGACACACGCCGCCACCACAGGGGTTTGGGTCTTTCTGACCTGGATTTAGTCTCGTCTAGACCACTTTTTCTTTTATTTTATGATAGGGCTTGTGATGGAGAGTAACTGCACTTTTGCTGTAGTTATGGCAATACAATCCAGGTCTAGTTAGATCTACGTGTTAGGATAGTTGGGTTGTATCCATTCTTTTTAGTGTATATTTGTATATATTTTTGGATAACCTATACCATGTGTAGCCCTCTTGTAGAACACTATCAATGTATATTATATCAGCAGCATGTTTTAAGCTTTCCATCATTCTTATTTATTCTTGGATGAATGTTATCAATGATTTTATTTGTACATGTATTTCTGATAGTTGAATGATGTAAGAATGCTGGACAGTGAAATGGTGTTAAATTTTATCTTAGAAGTGACACCTCTCCACGTCGATGTCTCGGGTGGAACAGTAAAAGTGATGGTACTGTCTGACGAGATATCGATGGGGAGGGGTGTCACAAATATTACCCTAAAATTAAAATTATTTTTATGGAGAGCTCTTCATGACTCATTTCCTTGTTTGTCAAATCTTTTGAAGCATGGTTTAATAGTTTCCCCTAGGTGTGTGCACTGTATTAAAGTTGTTGAAACTCCTCTACACTTATTCAAAGATTGCACCTGGACAAAGGGTTTGTGGCTAGTTTTAATGGTGGGTCTTAGAGTGGATCAGATGTCAATTAACTCCTTAGAATCCTGGTTCATCATGTTGTATAATCAATGTGGCAAACGGAATTTGGAATATATAGTTTATGTATGGTGGTGCATTTGGTTTAATTGGAATTAGATACAATAGGGGGCAGTCTAGAATGTCTGTAGCTTCAGTTCTTTCAATGGCTCTTAACAAATTCTCTGAGTTCCAATCGGTTTGCAGGAGTCCTTTGCACGTGTAAACTGTCAGCGATCTTCCTCAGCACTATTAGTCACCTCCTCATCTAGGATCTATCAAGATAAATACTGATGTTGCTACAGATAGAGAGGGCCAGGCTATGGCTTTTAGTGTTATTGCTTGGGATTCTAAGGGCAGTGTGATATTCTCTGCTAGAAAAGTTGTGTCGTCTGGATATGATGTTGAGGAAGGGGAGCTGCAGGCACTGTTCTATGGTTTATGTTTAGCGAAGGATGCTGGCCTGCAGGTTGTTATTTGTGAATTAGATTCTCAGCTAGTGATCTCGCGGCTTCAACATTCAGGAGCTGGTTATTCTCTTTATGATTTAATCTGTGAAGATGTTCATTCTGTTGCAAAGTTCTTTTCCTCTATTAGGTTTTCATTAGTGTCTCGTCTATCTAATAATGTTGCTCACCTGATTGCAAGACATATTGTGGACACATGGTCTGACCCGGCCCACGAGGCAAAAGACCAATGATGAAAGCCCAAGAAAAGTGGATCCAATATTATAAGGTTTGAAGCCCAGCCCATTCAAAATGATTTATCTCAATCTAATCCTAATTTGATAAATAAATAAAACATGTTATAAAGTTGGTGATAAAGATAATTTGAAGAGAAATTGATTTAGAATAGAACACTGACATGTGAGAGGATATTTATTTATGAAATCCAGAGAAAAAAAAAAAAGAGGTTCCTGGAGGAACAAAAGAAAAATCACGTTAAAAAAAAAAGACGCAGAGAGAAAAAGAATCTGAAAAAAAAGAAGGGAGGAACCAAAAAGGGATATACGCAGAGAAAAGAAAAAATTTGATAAAAGGGCTTGGATTCAATCTTATACTGTGGGACTCACCATTGCATCTACCAAATGAGCTTCTGAGGGCCAATTATTTTCTAACAACAGTAACTTTCTTTATTTTTTCTTTTCTTTTCAATTTATTTTTTTATGTCTGATTGTTTTCAATTTCTTTTGAATTGAATGAATTGTTTTGATTTAAAATGATTGTGTGTTATTGATTTCAATTCATTTAATTGTTCAAATTAGGTTAATTGCTTGTTTATTGTTTACAAAAATTTGATTTTGTCTTTCTATTTAATTTGTTATGGGTTGTTATTATTATTATTATTATTATTAGAAAAAAATTGTTGCTTTGGGCAACAGTGCACGGCAACATGCATTGTTGCCCACAAATTGATTTTTTTTTTTCGAGATGGTTTGGCACACTGTGCCAAACCATCAAAATTGAAATTTATTTGAACATGGCAACAGTGCCACGCACTGTTGCCGTAACCCTTTTTTTTTGTCTTTAATTTTTTATTTGTTTGATTTATTTTATTGTTCTTACTTCTTTTATTTTAGTTGCTCTTTTATTTTTGGCTTATTTATTTTTGTGCGATATTTTTATTTTTGTTATTTTTAATTGATAATGGTTAAATTAAATAGAGATTTATGAATTAATTAATTATTTGTTGTATAGTTAATTTAATTGGGTTATTTGATATTCTAAAGTATTTTTATTAATTTTAGATTTAATATTTTTTTTAATATGCATCTAGCTAGAATTTATTAATTATGTTTATTTTGTATTAACTTTGTCATTTTTTGAAGGATATTTTGATTTAGGATTTGTGTTGCGGGCTTATACATTAGATAGCCCACGGACTATTTTTATTTATTTAAGTTGTTGTTTATTTTTATTTATTCTGCATGTAAAAGGGTTGTAACTCATTTCTTCTCCCTCCTTTCTTTGTGTGTGCTTTTAATTTTAGTTGTTTTATTTTTATTGTTTTATTTTGGATTATTGTTGAATGGTGTGGATGTATGGATCAGACCAAAATTGCATGTAATTGGACTAATTAATAACTTAGGCTAAAATTGAAATCTAAAAGTTGAATGAGGCCCATTGGCATGTAATTAAAGAGATAATTAAATAATTAAAAATAATAAAATATAAAACACAAACGGAGGCCGATCGCAAGGTCGGGTGGGCCATTCAAAAGTTCATACCCAGTTTCCGGACTCAATCTCTGAGGACGGCTGCTGGGCTCCCTCCGTGGGATCCAGTTGCTGTAAAAGTGTTCCCGGATTTTACCCGGGTGGCGACTCCATTCTCCGACCTAAGCCTATCAAGGCCCAAAATTGTATTCCTAGTGGGCTCTGAGCCTGCACAGTGCTGTGATCGCCGGACACTTGGGTGCGCGCTGAACCCCG
>CATIWO010512453.1:0-11773 GCA_949673435.1 Macaranga tanarius
CTTGCACAGCCATGCCACTTTCTTACGCACCCATGCCTAACTAATGTGGCAGCCGACGAGATGATAGTTTTCAGGTGAAGTTTAGATAGAAAGGAACTTATCTCTTAGTTTTTGATTATATAGAGTTTGAAAGGGGTTAGATTACCTTTCTCACTAGGTCTTTGGGTCTATAAATAGGACTATTTTATTTTTATTTGAGGGTTATTCTTGTTTTTGTTTTAGTTCTTATCTTAGTTTTCTTCAATTGACATTTCCGTTTCATTTTGTTTAATTCATAGTAGAGGAGATACTTGGCTTGAAGTTAGAAGAGTAAGGCTTCCTGACATCATTTGGAAGGGGTTTTTTTTTTCTTGTATCACTCTTTTATTTAATTATTATTATGTTCAGAATGGTTTTCATTTCTTATTTGTTTTCTTTTATTCTTAACATGAGTAGCTAGATCCTTCTTAAGGCTCTTATTCTGAATTAACCATGTGCTTATTGTGATTATGTTAAGTTGCTAGATGTAATTCATTGGTTGTTGTTATGCTTAATGTCATTTTAGGACTGATCAACCTAAAATTGAATTGACACTATAGGCTTAATCGAGAGATAGGTTCTGTAGGATTAGGCAATGACCTATTGATTGCTTGATTAGTTGAAAGATAATTAAGTGTATTAATATTGATTAAAAGTTAAGTTTAAAATTAGAATTAAAAGACATTAGGTTGGTGAGAGCCGGTAAACTTAGTGTTAATTAATCTCCAATTAACCATAGGTTTATCTGAGAGGAAAACCTATAATTTTCAAGATCCCTTCAAAATAATTTAAAACTAGTATAGACCTAGTTAGTTAATCAATCCTTTGAAATGGTCCAATTGAGAATAAGAATCCTGGCTTTTAATATTTGTTTGAATTGGAATTTTACTTTAGTTTGTTTTAGTTTTAATTTTTAAAGAATCTAAACTCTATTTCATTGTCTGAACAAACGAACATAGTTAGTATTGCAATATTCAATCTACAATCTCTGTGGGATGATATCTTTATTTACTACTTGATTTGATTCTGTACGCTTGCGGATTTTGTACACAATAAGTTTTTGGCGCCACTGCCGAGGATTGAAAGAATTGATAGTGTTAAGAAAATTGTGTTGCTTGATTTAGACATTATTTTTCATTTTGGTTTTAATTATGGTATTGTAGGAATTTTTGTTGTTTGATACATATCACACGAAGTGCAAGAAAACAAGGACTTGAGTTGATACCATTTGATTTGGAGTTAGAGAAGATAACTCGTAAAAAGAAGAAATAAACAGTCATATCTTAACAATCACCAAGCAAAATGGACGCAAGGGATGATGATAGAAATGACCCACCAAGGCAAGCTATTCTAAATTCACCGAATGGTCAGAGAACCATGCGAGATTTTATGAGTCCTAATGTACAGGGTGATCAGACACTAATTGTAAGGCCGACAATAGCAGCAAACAACTTTGAAATCAAGCTGGCAATGATCCAAATGATCTAAAATTCACTATTTAATGGGCTACCACATGAGGATCCATTTAGTCATATGTCTAGATTCTTGGAGTACTGTTCTACCTTCAAGATGAATGGAGTATAGTCTGATGCAATCCGTTGGTTCTCTTTCCATTTTCCATAATAGATAGAGTAAAGAGATGGTTCATAAGTTTGCCACCCAACTCCATCAACACTTAGCAAGAGCTTTACACAGCCTTTTTCAACAAATACTTACCACCCGCAAAGGTGTTGAGGATAAAAAATGAGATTAACTCTTTTTTTCAAAGAGATGATGAAACATTCCACGAGTGTTGGGAAAGATTCAAAGACCTTCAGAAGCAGTGTCCACCTCAGTTGATTCCTACATGGGATTTGGTGCAATCATTTTGCAAAGGAGTCAATCATACATTTAGAGTCAACATTGATGCAGCAGCTAGAGGTACTATCATGTCAAAGACACCAGAAGATGCCTTGGATCTCTTTGAAGAAATGGCAAATACTCAAAGCTTGTGGTCTAATGAAAGGACTATTACAAAAAAGGCTGAAGCAATAGAAGTGGATAATTTTACTATGTTGAATGGAAAGCTTGATGCTCTAACAAAAAGGATGGACAAAGTGAATGTGAATGTGAATGTTGTATCTACATTGTCTTCCTCATGTGAACTATGTCAAGGAGGCCATCCTACCATAGAATGTCAAATGATGCAAGGGATGACTATAGAGGGAGTCAACTATGTGGGCAACTTCAAAGGACCTCAAAACCAAGTCTATGGTAACACCTACAATCCAAGTTGGAGGAATTATTCAAATATATCTTAGGATAATCAAGGAAATAACCAGTGGAGACCACAAGCACTACCAGGATTTGGAGGTCAGAATGCACAACAACCTCAACCATAATTTCACCAAGACAATGGTTCATCTTTTGGAAGTTCAATGGAGAGTAAGATGGAGAAATTCATGGATGTGATGTCATCAAAGATGAGCCAGCAAGATGAAGCTTCAAAGAAGATGGAGAAAATGATCTGAAATCACTCTTCTTCTATTTACAATCTAGAAGTGAAAATGGGGCAGCTAGCAAATTTTTTATCAATAAAAAATTAAGGTGCATTTTTGAGCAATATGGAAAAAAATCCAAAAGAGCAAGTAAAGGCTATCACCTTGAGAAGCGGTACAGAGATCCAAACCCCTAAAGCAACAATAGAGTTTAAAGAAAAGAAGAATGAAGGAGAGAATGAATAGGATGATGAAAGGGTTGAGACATCAAAAGAACCAGAAGTAAAGGTGGAAAACAAAGCTAAGCCGAAAGTATCACCAATTCAACCTTATGAACCTCCAGTGCCATACCCACAAAGGTTGAAGAAATAGGAGCATGATTAGTAGTTTATAAAATTTTGGAAAGATTTAAGACACTCCACATCAACATGCCTTTGGTGGAATGTCTAGCTCAGATGCCAAAGTATGCAAAGTTCTTAAAGGAAATTTCCAAAAAATAAAAGTTGCAGGAGTTCAAAACAGTCACACTCACAAAGGAGTGTAGTGCCATCATCTCAAATAAACTTCCTTTAAAAAGGAAGCAACCAGGGAGTCTTACTGTTCCATGTTATGTTAGGAATTTATCATTTTAAAAATCTTTGTGTGATTCAGATGCTTCTATTAATCTTATGCCTTTGTCTATTTATAGGAAATTGGGACTTGGAGAAGGAAGACCAATAAACATTCATCTACAACTAGCAGATAGGACAGTAAAGGAACTAGAAGGAATAGTGGAAGACGTGCTTGTAAGGGCTGGAAAGTTCATTTTTTCAGTGGACTTTGTCGTTCTTGACTTTGAGAAAGATAAAGATGTCCCCTTGATCCTTGGTATGCCTTTTCTCTACACTGCCAAGGCAATCATTAATGTTTATGATGGAACTTTGACTCTAAAAGTAGGTGAGAAAAGTTGTAAGTTCAATATCTATCAAGGTATGATACACTCTTCTGATAATGATTTGAGCTTTAGAGTTCATGTTTTAGATAAATGTGTGATTGAAGTCCAATGAAGGAGGTTGGCAAATTGTGATGAATTGGAGTATATTGAGAAGTGTATATAGGTACAATCCGCCCAAGATGAAGATTACCTTAAACACCAAACTTCTTTTTCCTAAATCCAATTACCAAACACTGAACCTACACCATTATCAACCATAAAACCACCGAATGTAGATTTAAAACCCTTACCTCAATATTTGAGGTATAAATTTCTTGGAGAGAACTAAACTTTACCTATGATTATATCTTCTAAGCTCACCTAAAAGTAAGAAGATTTGCTTGTAAGGATGCTCAAGAGGAGAATAAAAGTAATTGGTTGGCAAATTTTGGATATAAGAGGGATAAGTCCATGTTATTGTATGCACAAAAGTCTAATGGAAGATGGATTCAAGCCAACAATTGGAAGACAAAGGAGGCTAAATCCAAACATGCAAGAAGTGGTGAAGAAGGAGGTACTCAAGCTATTAGATGCTGGAATTATTTACCCGATCTCAGACAGTTCATGCGTAAGTCCTATCCAGTGTGTACGAAAAAAAGGAGGAATGACTATGGTGGAAAATGAAGAAGGTAAGCAGATCTCTACAAAAGTAGTGACTAGATGGAGAGTATGCATTGACTACAGAAAACTAAATTCAGCTACTAGAAAGGACCACTTTCCACTACTATTTATTGATAAGATGTTATAGAGGATAGTAGGACATGCTTTCTACTATTTCTTAGATAACTATTTAGGCTACAATCAGATAGCAATTGCTTCAGAAGATCAAGAGAAAACGACGTTCACATGTCTTTATAGCACATTTGCTTATAGAAGAATGCCATTTGGATTGTGTAATACTCCGACAACCTTTTAAAGATGCATGATGGCCATATTTTTAGACTTCGTAGAAGAAATTATAGATGTGTTCATGGATGACTTCTCCATTTATAGCAGTTCTTTTGAAGGATGGTTGGAGAATTAGGAGAAAGTCCTTACAAGGTGTGAAGAGACAAACTTGGTACTGAATTGGAAGAAGTGTCATTTTATGGTAGAAGAAGGAATCGTTTTTGGACATAAAATTTCAGTATGAAGTATTGAAGTGGATAGAGCAAAAGTGGAGACCATTGAAAAGCTTTAATACCCAACAAACATCAAAGGAATTTAAAGTTTCCTAGGCCATGTAGGATTCTATAGGTGGTTTATCCAGGATTTTTCAAAAATCTCTAAACCTCTTTGTAAATTACTTGAGAAAGATTCTTCTTTTAACTTTACTAATGATTGTAAATTGGCTTTTGATAGGTTGAAAGAAGCATTGATAGCAGCCAGTGTAGTTGTATCACTAAATTGGAATCTTCCATTCGAATTGATGTGTGATGCAAGTGATCATACGATAGGAGCTGTACTTGGCCAAAGGAAGGGAAATACACTTCATGTCATCTATTATGTATGCTGAAACTTAAATGATGCACAACTCAACTATGCCACAACCCAGAAGGAGATGCTAGTAGTAATTTTTACTTTTGATAAATTTTAATCTTACTTACTTAGTTCTAAAGTTATTGTGTATATAGATCATGCAGCATTGAAGTACCTCTTGAACAAGAAGGACTCAAAGAAAAGGCTCATACAATGGGTGCTACTTTTACAAAAGTTTGACATTGAAATTAAAGACAAGAAGGGATCAGAGAATGTAGTAGCTGATCATCTCTCAAGATTAGAGCTGGAACAAGATGGAGATGAGGAGGAAGAACTAATCCAAGAGCTATTTCCAGATGAGATGTTGTTATCAATCCGAAGTCTAAATGCTATATGGTTCACTGACATAGCAAATTTCATCTCGAGTGGGAAGCTCCCATAAGAATTCAATAGTCAATAGAGGAAAAAGCTTATTTATGACTGTAAGTACTATTTGTAGGATTAACTATACCTCTGGAAGCTATGCAGTGATGGAATGATAAGAAGATATGTAAGAGAAGAAGAAACTGGTTCAATTGTGCAACATTGTTATGGGATAATCAATGGTGGTCATCTTGGTCCACAAAGAACTGTTGTAAAGGTTTTTAAAGCAGGATTTTTTTAGCCTGCACTCTTTTATGATGCTAGAGAGTTTGTACTCAGTTGTGATGCATGTCAAAGGAGTGGCAACATTTCAAAGAAGGATGAAATTCTCTAATCAGAAATTCTTGAGGTAGAAATATTTGATGTGTGGGGCATTGATTTCATGGGCCATTTCCTGTTTCAGATGGAAATAAGTACATACTTGTTTATGTAGATTATATATCCAAATGGTAGAAGCTCAAGCATGTGCAGTGAATGATGCAAGAGTGGTTTGTAAATTTTTTCAAAGACTCTTTGCTAGGTTTAGGATGCCTCGAGCTATCATAAGTGATGGAGGAACACATTTCTATAATAGAAATATGGAAGCATTACTAGCTCGTTATGGGGTTAAACATAAAATAATGACTCCATACCATCCCCAAATAAGTGGACAAGTAGAAGTAAGCAACAGAGAATTGAAGCAGATTCTTGAGAGAACATTGAGAAAATCAAGAAAAGAATGGGCAAGGAAGTTGGATAATGCTTTATGGGCATATCAAATAGCTTATAAGATACATATTGGAATGTCTCCATACATGTTGGTATATGGAAAAGCATGTCATCTTCCTGTAGAGATTGAACATAAGGCTTACTAGGCAATCAAGGCTTTGAATTATGATTGCAAGAAAGTAGCTGAGAAGAGACTTTTATAGTTGAACGAATTGGAGGAGTTAAGAGAAATGGCCTATGAAATCTCCAAAATTTATAAAGAATGTACAAAGAAATGGCATAATGCTAAGGTGAAGATAAAGAGTTTTTAAGAAGGAGACTAAGTGTTGCTATTCAACTCTAGACTCAGGTTATTTCCGGGAATGCTCAAGAGTAGGTGGTCAGGACCATTCATAGTGAGCCAAGTTTACCCTTATAGAGCTATGGAAGTTTGTAACGATTAAGGAGAAAAGTTCAAAGTCAATGGGCAAAGACTAAAAATCTACTAAGGAGGCATATGGGAGAATTCTCGCTAATTGGCCTTTTTGGCCGATTCAATGCTCTGAAGATCATGATGATCTAAGCTCATAGACCTAAAAGAGCGCTTTTCGGGGGCTCAACCAATTTTTCATTTTTCATTTTTCTTGTTTTAATCTTTAGTTTTACAATTTCTAACCATAAGTTCTTTAACTTTGTTTTTCAGAGAAGAAGTGTTGAAGGATGTTCAAGAATTACAAGAAAAGAAGAGCTAAAGGATGAGAGGTAAGTATCTTTGATGTAGGAATAGAATGTATGATTGTTACATGTGAATTTGGGGGATTTTTAAATGTGTGTTATGTGAAAGTACATGTTGCGCACCTTATTGCGCACCTACGTGACTTGGTTGAGCAAAAATAGATGAAGAATATGTAATAGAACCAGGCACGTCCATGCCACTTTCGAGCATGACCGTGCCTGCCTTAAAAATGACAAAAAATTGAAGCTTGAACCAGGTACGACCATGCCACTTTCGCGCATGGCCGTGCCTGCCTGATGATTGGGACAATCAAAAAAATTATAAATCAAGCACGGCCGTGCCACCTGTCGGCCACACTCAACATTGCACATTCATTTAGGTTTTTAATTGAATCAAATCCCCAATTCCCCATAATTTCCCACTACCCATAACCTTCAAAACCTTTCGCATCCTCCTAGACTTAGGGTTTCTTAACTTTAACTCCTTTCTAAAATTCCTAAATTCTTTTGTAAGTCCCAAGCTCTTTAATCAATTCTAACAACCTTTTTCTCTTCCCAATTCATATTTCCCTCTTTTTAAAACCATAACCTTCTCTATATAAACCTCTCTTCCATTCTTTTCTCTCTACACTCTCAATTCATTTTCTCATCTTCCTCTCAAATTTCTCAAGCACAACTTCTTCTCTCTCACATTCTCTACTCTACACCAACAATAGAGAGGGAACCAAAAAGGAAGACGGTTGCCCAAAGAAGACCAATGAGACATGGGGGAAGCTCTCGAAATCCCAACCAAGAGGAAGAACGAATGGTAAGACCTTATCCCCCTAATATTCAATTTGGTCATGAGGGGCAAAGGAACAAGTTAGTCAATTGATGTCTAGACCATTCGTGCCTATGAAATGCATGAGTGTGTCCTCTCTTTAAAGTGTGGGTTTATTAGATAATGTGAACATGTATGTCTCTAGGTTGCGTTGGAAAGCTTTTATGATGATGCAACACCCCACTTTTATGATTCCTACATGTGAATTTCTTTCATCTTTCCAATTTGATGAGAGTGAGGCTATGCTAAGTTTTAGGCTAGGCAACTAAGATCACAACATTGGTCTATTTGAACTCAATGATATTTTTCATTTCCCAAAAGATCAAGATGCAAATGTCAATTTTGATATAGATAAATTTTAAAGCGATATTACTAGTCAAAGGCATATTTTTTTATTAACCTAGGTTAGCCAAGGAATCTAAAATTCGATCACCCACTTTGACATACCTCCATAGGCTCATGTCACACTCTTTATTTCCTAGGAAGGAAGGGGATTTGGTGGTCATTACCATAGAATTGAATGTTTTATATTGCATGGTTAATAATCTCAAGTTTGATGTATATCATGTAATAGCATCTAAATTCAAAGATGTGGCTACCAAAAGAGTGAGAGCAATTAAGATAGGTAGCATTGCAAATTATTTGGTATTTGATATTGATAATATGCCCTTGACAAGCTACCGGGTCCTTCTCTCATCGATCTTCATATGATGGAAGCTATGGGTATGATTGAAATGGGAAGAAATAAAGTGCCTATACTCATTGGTGATCAACCGCAACAAACAAGGCGAGCTAAAGAAGAGGAAGAAAGTGATTTACAACAAGTTGTGCATTGTCTTAACACTTTAAAGCTTCAAGTGGGTGTAATTGATTCTAATGTGGGAGAACTTACTTTAATGGCACACGAAATGAATGCAAGCTTATATGGCATTCAACACAATGTCAACATGCTAAATCACAATCTCATGGCCTACTTTCAAAGTCAAAACTTCTTTCCACCTCCATTCCCTCCACATGATCAAGGACCACATCAATGAAGATTCAAGAACTTATGATTGGATAATTGTGTTTTGTGTTTGATTAGTATTTGTTTTATTTTAGTATTGTGTTTGCTTTATATTTTGTGTTAGTATTCATGTACTTGGTTTTGTTTAAAGTATTTGTACTCTATATTTTCTTTAATTAATGTTATGTGATGTGATTTGGGTGTGTTAATTCCTTTCCTTTCATTTAAATTATGCAACATATAGGCAATATAGTTGGTTTAAAGCTCTATAATGCATCATTTTTTATTTCAATGTGCCAATTTTTAAAATCAGGCATGACCATGTCATTTTTAGTCACAGTCGTGCCTGATTTAAAGTGTCTCAAGTTCTAAAATTTGAAACCAGGCATGGCCGTGCCACTTTTGAGCATAGCCGTGCAACCTGGTTCAGTCCACAAATGCACAAAGCAGGCACGACCGTGCAACCTAATGGTCACTCACCTCCAAATTTTTTTCCAAAGTTTTATGCATTGAGAACATTGCATAATTTAAATGTGGGGGAGGAAAAATAAAAATTTTCAATTACATTTTGTTATTTTATTTATTTTAATTTTTTAGGATTTTTAATTCAAGTAGGATAGTGGTTTTTATCTTTCAATAAAATTCTTCTTTTTAATAACGGATTAGGAGATAGGTTATCTAGTCCTTGTAAACTTAAGTTGTTTAGTCCTTGTAAACTTAAAATTTTGTTCTTTTATTTATAGGCATAGGACTGTTTTAACTCTTAAAACTTCTACATTCTCTACACTTTTCTTTTACTCAAATTCTCTGCATCCATATTCTCTGTAATTCTTTTTCCTGCTACCTAATGAGTTCAAATAGCATGTCTAGCAATAGCCGAAGGTCCAATACAAAAGGGAAGGCATCAATGGAGATAAGACCTAAGCCAATGAATCTCAAAGAAAAGTATGATGCCTTTTTCCCTATTTTTTTGGATGAAGAAGGGACGAAAAACATTGATGTCTATGGGCCACATTATCACAGGCCTGGCCATACATTTTGTACCAAGTAAACTCGCCCTTTTCACACCATTGGAACATGAGATCTTTGATGAGGATTTCCTGGTCAGAGCTGAGATCATCACAGATTTCAAAAGGCTAGAAAAGGTAGACAATAGAAGATGCTATCAGCTACGTCAAACCGTTTTGAGATATGGAGATGTTCCTCTACCAAAAGTGGTAGAAAATTTTGATGATGTCTGTGAAGAGGAGGAAAAAGATGTCAAACCTCAATTAGCTCATGAGAATGCAAGGGTAAATAAAAAGGATGGTAAAGCCAAAGTAAAGAAAAAAAATAGTGCAGCAAAAAGGAAGAGATTTAAGGAAAGTATTGAGAGAGTCGAAAAGAAGATAGAGGATGTGGCGAATCAAACTGATCAAAGGCTTGGTCACATAATAGTAGATGTGATCATTAAGTTTGAAGTTTATGAGACCCTAAAAGATGCAAGGATGGACAATTTGAAGGTTACAATAGAGGAGCTGAAACAATTGATTTCTCAAAGTAAAGGAACTAAGGCATCGACGGAACCTTCTGTTGAGATCATAGTTCCAGAGACTTTACCTTCAAATGCATCTGACTAGGGGAGTTTTCTTTCCCTTTTATTTTTTATTTTTGTTTTTAATTTTGTGTTTTGTATTTTAGTTTATTGTTGCATGAATAAAAGACCTTTTACTTGAGTTTTTAAGCCTATTTGTGCTAAGAGTTAGTATCATTAGGTGTGTTTTTCTTGAGTAAGTATGTTAATCTCCTTTTAAAACATGGTTTGAATTATTAAGTTAGAGGAATAACTTGTGATTAAGAATTTTTAAATTTTAATGAACTTAATGCCTACTCCTTCATTGAATGATTGAAATAGTGTGCTTGATAGTTGAGAAAGATATTTATAGGGATTTAAATATTTATGTAGTTCATATATGCATAGGCACTATATCTAAAATAAAAAAAATAAATAAATAAGTTTCTTCAGTAAGATGGAGCATAAAACGTACTCGTACATGTACTCCAATGCTCTATTAAGGGTATGAGTATCCAAAGGACTTTATTGAGGTATCTACATTGAGTAATATGGAAAGGTATGGGATACTACAATAGGAAAATTATAAGGAATAAAGTGTGTGCCTCTTAAGTGTTATCAATGAAAGAACTACTTGTGTGTTAGTGCTTCATACTTACTTTTATTTTTCTTGGTTGTTAATCATGTTGTTTCATGACTTCAACGAGGGAGTTTGCTTTTCACTTGTTAATTGTTATGTTCTTAGTTATAAGTTATTGTTTTAATTTTTAGTTTTAAACATTGTATTAATGGGAGATTAGAATGGTTCTTCAAGTTAAAAACTACTCATGATGTTGATTCTTTATATAAATAGGTTGTTCTCTTGTTTTTACTTGAGGATAAGCAAAGACTCAAGTGTGGGGGTATTTGATGAGTGTGAAAAATACTTATTTTAAGTACTCTATTTTATTACATATTAGGTTTAGTAGTTGCATAATTTGTTAGTTTTTAGTTAATTTAGTTAGTTTTGTTATTTTTTTTAATTATTAGGATTTAATTGTTTTTAGATAATTTCTTTTGAGTTTTGTTTTGTAGAATGTATTGGGATGAAGATTGGATTAATCCTTGAAGTTTGGATGGGCTAAGGACTCAAGAAAAGGAGTTATTTATTTTAGGATTGTGCATGGCCGTGCTTCATTAGTTCATGGCCGTGCTTGAAAGTTATTTTTGGCATGTTACAGGGGTGCACGGCCGGGCCAAAATTGTGCACGGCTGTGCCTGAGCAAGGATTAGCATTAGTGGATTTCTTGCGCACCCATGCCTGATTGATGTGGTAGCCGACGAGATGATAGTTTTCAGGTGAAGTTTAGATAGAAAGGAACTTATCTCTTAGTTTTTTATTAGATAGAGTTTGAAAGGGGTTAGATTATCTTTCTCACTAGGTCTTTAGGTCTATAAATAGGACCATTTTATTTTCATTTGAGGGTTGTTCTTGTTTTTATTCTAGTTCTTATCTTAGTTTCTTCAGAATACATTTCCATTTCATTTTGTTTAGTTCATAGTAGAGGAGATACTTGGCTTGAAGTTAGAAGAGTAAGGCTTCTTGACATCACTTGGAAGGGTTTTTTTTCTTGTATCACTCTTT
>CATIWO010512617.1:0-15032 GCA_949673435.1 Macaranga tanarius
TACAAATTAATAATATAATAAATGAAATAAATTTTAATATATTAAAAAATTATTAGAAGTTATTGGTGACTAAGTAAATTTGTCTAATAATATAATATACCATAAATAAATTAAAGGTTTAAATATAATTTTAACAAATAAATTTTTAAATTTTTACTAAATGTTTTTATGAAAATATGGAGTAATTTGTTAACTAGCTAAAGTATTAGAGAGTTATTTGTAATTTTTTATTATGATATTTGTGTACATCTCATACAATAGGGGTGTGAATGAAATTTTTAGGGTCAATTTGACCTTTATCGAAAAGTTAAAGGGGTAAATTGTCGAAAAATGTCAAAAAGTGCCAATTTGAACCTTTCTAAAAAGTTTAAGAGTCAAATCGAGCCTTATTCCTTCTCTTTATTATTCAATGCTTCCAATATGAAAAATCAACCATTAAAATGTTTTATAGAAGAAAGCTTTTTTAATAATAATAAAAAATTTTAATTATAAATATATTGAATTATTTTTCTTTTACATAAATGTTAGAAACAATAATCTAACTCTGATATTTTCATAAAAAATAATTAATAATTAATGGAGTATGAATTTTAAAATATCTCACCATCTAAATAAAAAATAAAATATATATTTTAGTGGTATTTTTATCTTTAATTATTATAAAAATTTTGAATTTAGACCGCTATACTCATTATATGAACACTTGAAAATCTATTTTAAATAGCAACCGTTCTTACTTGTGGAAGGAAGAAAATTGAGTTCAATTCATTTTCTGTACATTTTTTTGACCAAACATTTTCTCTACATTTAGGCATATGAGATCTCATTATAAATGTGGCTTACAAAAATTATTTTCAAAGGCATATGAGTTCAATTCTTTTTTACAACCTAATAATACCGGGTTCTTATTAATTAACACATGTAAAAAAAAAAAAAAAATCATTATCTAACAATGCCAATGAACTATACTAAAATTACATAGCTAGTAAGAGGAGAAGATGAAACTTAAAATGTTAAACCTTATAGCATTTCATTAGATTGTTAACTGTTGTTTAGTTCCTACTTTCTATCGTTGTAAGCGCATATTCAGCTCAGGTAGTAATTTCTGAGTACAAATTTTGTCTTTAAATAATAAATAGGGTTAGGCAAAGTTTTCAGGCTAATTAAAAAGGCTTAATTTGGCGGTATACAAAGTATTTAATGTCTTTAAATTAATGAATAGGAATTATAAAAATCTTCTTTAAATAAATACCAACATTTCTATTTGTATAAAGAGAAAAAAAAAGATTGGTTTCATAATTAATTAATTTACAATTTAGTGGTTTATCTATCACATAGTCTTCTATGTTATGATAAAAAGCAAATTTTCACAAGTCTATATTGAACTTTTCTTTTATTATAAATTAATGACAACATGTCAGAAAAAAAAAAGTCAGATATTTATTTCAAAACCAACAACAAGAACAATGGAGAGAATCCATTATAAATTGTGTAAGATATTTTCAATAAAAAGTAAATGTCTTGAACCTTAAATTTTAAATTCATTACAATATTAGCGATACACACAAAAAATGAAAATAGTACATTTTTTTGGTCAAAATTTGACAATACATGCTTATATTAAAAAGAAATTGCTATTTACATGAATAAAAATTATACATTTGTATTTCCTTTTTTTTTTTTATTGTTGTTGTTGTTTTTCACGATACACAAGAACTTTAATTAATAAGTGTTTTTTATGTGAAAATTTTAAAAAAACTCATTGGAAATATTTTAGAACTGTTTATGTAAATTTGAAAATTTTAATATTCTATTTTCAATTTGAACACCTGTTTTTATTTGTTCTAAATAAAAAATAAATGTAAAATGAATTTAATATTTTTCTTAACTAAATAAAATAATTTATAATTATATTATTAATTGAACAGTAACAAATAATTTTTTCAATATATATATATATATATATATATATATATATATATATATATATATATATTATTTACATGTTCTATATTTTGATATTTATATATTTTCGTTTTTGTGCAATTTAAAAAAATACCAATAAGAATGTTAGGAATGAGAATGCTAATTAAATAGAAGATTTTATAAGTTGAAATATAAATTTGCTAATCAATATATTATAGTTTTAATGTTTTAATTTTAGTAATGAATATATAATTTTTTTTGTTGAATTTTGAATATAATAAAATGAAAAATGAGTTATTTGTATTTGAATTGTAAAAGAGTTCTTATAAATATGGTTATCATGTTAATTTTTTGTGTTTTAAAATTATTTTTTTGTGATAATGAATATTACTATTATATGCAAAATAAATTTTAAATTAAACCTAATGTATATTCACAAATTAACCTTTATACTTTTTTATATTTACAATTTGATCCCTATTTTTAATATTTTAAATTAATTTTGGTACTCCATTTTTATATTTTTTAGAAATGTCATTTTTCCATATCTGATTTTTCATTTCTTTTTTGTTATTTATTTTTTATATTCATGCTACATAGGTTTTTTATTTATTACATATTTTTCTTCAAAAAAAGTTAATTTCATAATTTTCTTTTTGTTGTTGGAACAAGATTTTTAGGCATTATTTTCAATTAAATCCTTGGAGTTTTACGTGTCAGAGTACAATGAACAGATCATTTCCATTAATATTAGCATTAAAACTTAAGTTTTTTTTTTTTTTTTTTATCAAAGTCAGCCCTGAGAGCTCCCGGGAGAGCGGGGGGAAGGGGTAGTAAACCCCGCCCTACTACCATGGATATCCGGTGTTAAACTCCACACGAAAAGGGCTATCCGGTGTTAAGACCCCGCACGGGTTTGCTTACCATTAAAACTTAAGTTGGGATCAGCAGCACCCAATCCCTACATAATATAAATTTGGTCAGGTCATTTTCCATTAAAGACTACAGGGAAAGAGAGTTCTGTCAATCTGGTATTTTTATTCAATGCTTTTTATTATTATAGTTATATAGCTTTAATTTGTTGCTCCTTCAAATCAAAGTAATTAACCAACATTTAATACTGTTACTGTTTGTTAACTTCTTGGTGAATGATGATCTTGGGTATGGCCATCCCATCCCAATTTTTATATTTTCTTTAAAAACTGGTCTATAAAATGGCCTTGTTATATATTTTTTTTTTAGTTTACAAAAAATTTAGATTATAATATTGAATATGTAAAATCCCAATAGCCTATTTATTTTATTTATATATGACAGTCGATAGAATTAAGTTATATGTTTTATGTAAAAGATTATTTTATAATTGAATGTTAGAGTATAAATCTCATTATATACAAATATTTTGAATATGTTATGAATCTTGTCTTATTATTTTTTATGAGTTATAAATATTAATTGGAAAAATATCATATAGTAATTTTTAAATTGTATAATATAAATTGTATAATATAAATAGTTAATTAAAAAATAATTAAATGTAGAATGTATTTGTTTAGTGGATGTGAAAAATACATAGAATAAAAAAAGAAAAATATATCAAGAAAAACAATAAGTGGTCCGTAGTAAGAAAATGAAAGAGAAATTTGAATATTTAAAAGATGTTACTAGGGTGAGCAAATATCGGTTCGGTTCGGTTTAAAAATGTCTAAAACCAAATTGAACTGAATCTATATCAGTTCGGTTCGATTTTGTTAAAAAAATTTTAAAACTGAATTGTCGGTTCGGTTATTTTTATTTTTTAATTTCTTTTCACTTTTTTAATTTTAAAATCATTTTATTTATATAATTTTATAATATTCTAATAAGATTTATAAAATATATTAATGTTAATTTTTTATATTTATTTTATTTATTAATTTTTTTAAAAAATCAAATGAACCGATTCTCTAAAATATATTTAAATTATAATTTTTTTGGAAGTAAATAATTTTATTAAGAGTTTTATATATTTAGAAAATAATATTATTAATAAAATTTAAAACATTAGTACTAAACCAATCAAATCGACCTATAAATATATATGAAATTTTAAATATATTATGAATTTCAGTTCGGTTTAATTTTATACATTTTTTACTCTGAAAATCAAACCGAACTTATTTCAGTTCGGTCCGATTTTCAGTTATTTTTGCTCACCCCTGGATGTTACAACTTTTAATGGTTTATGTATATTTTTATAAAATAATTACATATATCAAAATAAATACATATTACAAACAATTTATAAAATACTTCAAAATAGAATTGAAATTCGTAACTAAGAGTCAGTAACCCAACTACATCAATGATCAAACAGCTACAGGAGAACCTTCTAGATTTTGTGATTGTGAGTGCATAAAATTAAAATCTAGCTGGTACATAAGATGGTATATTTAACCCATAATTACATTTTAGCTAGCAACATTAGCTCCTTCTAACAAAACTAACCCTTTTAATTGCCACATTGATGAGTGCTAACGAACTCAACAGGTAAAATAATTAATTTGTCATCATCCTTAAAGAAAATGAAAGATTGAATATTACTCATGTTCAAAAAAGTGTGATTAAGAAAAAACAGAAAGAGACAACCAATTTTTTATTTTAAAAGAATTGTTGGTACTCCATATGCAACATTTCTCCATTGAGTTGTTTAGTCAATAATCAAATTGCATATAGTCATCCTATAGTACTATAATTTTTGCAAAAAAGAAAATATTCAAATGCCCTATTTTTTTGTTATATTGTCATGATTGTTTTTAAATATAATATTTAAAATTTCATCATTTATGATATCAAAAGTCAAATTTATAAAATTTATTTGTCATTTAACAATTCAATTTTGGACACATCAAAATGCATTCAGACACCCTAATTTGCATATTATTGAATTACAAAATTAGTTTCGTTACTTTACTTTTTAAATGTGTTTGGTAATTATTATCTTGTAAATTGTAATAGAATGGTGATATATTTTATACATTTCTATCATGAAAAAAGAAACCCATTTGGCACACAAAAATATTCAGGATATTTATGCCATTATATAAAGAAATAGTGGCATTTTTATATCTTATCTTGAATTAGATGGAGAAATAAATAAATAAATAAAAGTAAGAGTATAGACCAAGAGGAGGAATCTTTCATAGGAGTTTGAAAGGGAATAGAAGAATAAAAAGAGAATGGAAACAAGGCAGGGAGAATTCATAACTTAGAAAAAAAAAAAAAAAAAAAGCACTGAAATTTAAACTAGTAAAACGACAATTTATCCACCAAATTCTTTTGTATACTTTTTTTTTTTTTTTTTTTTTTTTGAATGATGTTGTAGTTAGTAAGTCACTATTAACATTAACAAAGTTTGGTGCTTCTTTTTTGTTCTTTTTTGTAGATAAAGGCTAAGGCTAGCAGTTACATTAGGAGCCGACAACATTGATAAGTGTAAACCCCAAAAAAATTGATAGAAATTTCATAACAAAACACAATACAACACAACACAACACAACACATCTTTTCCTTGTACCAAACATCAAATCTTGAGAATTGGTGATGGATATGGACAACCCATTTGATGATTATGAGTGAAGATTTGAATACAAAGTATAATTAAACGTGTTATTATATGGTGATTATATAATTATTATGATGAGATTCCAATAAAGAGGGTGATTTAGGGTTTAATTAGTTACAAAAAGAAGTGCTAATTGAAATGGTGGTGATGGTGGTGGGGGCTAAACAAGGGTGTGTGTGTGTGCATCAGTGTATGTGTGGGTCTTTGCCAGCCTTTAGCCTCACGCCTGCAGAATCTTTGTGTAATTGGGCTCCGGGAACTGCGTGTTCCACTTGGCGTGCTCAACTCTTAACGAACTCCAAAAATTGTAACTTCCTTTTTTTTCAAGCTTTTTTTTACCATTCCATTTGTTTCTATTCTTTTATTCAAACGACAAAATTTTTCATTCCTCATTTCAAGCTTCTTGTGGCAATTGTATGTGTTACTTGTTAGCTCAATGAGTCCGGATAAATACATCAATTTTTGAAATTAAAGTGATCAAATTACAACTAATTAAAATTTGTGGATTATAATAAAATTATTTATAAAAATGAATGATTATTCAATTTTTTAAACAAAACACTCATTATAAAAATAATAATTTTACTAGTAATATTGGAAATGAAAAGTCCACTTTTAGTTTCCTACTTCTCATATTAAATATAAATGCAAACACTAACAACCGTTGGATCAATTTGTAGAGGTTATTCTCGTTTAAATGATGTCGTGTTCTATCCAATTTGAATTGAATTAGTTAAAATTTAATAAAATTTAAATACTGGTAGTTCATTCTAAAAAATTTCAATACAAACAAATTAAATTTAATTAGTTGTTAAATTTGCTAACCAAGTCTAATTTGGTTGTTTCTTTTTACATTGTATTTGATATGGAAAGATTTTAGAGATTTAGAGTTGAAGTCTTTTTATCTATATATTATTGTAGTCATATAGTAATTTCTAAGGGCATTCTGAAGTATATGATTTAAAATTTGCCGTCATTGATTTAAAAAAGAATGACTGTTTTATATTGTATAGTTCATTAAAACATAATTCATATGATCTCCCTATTAACTAAAAAAATATATAGTGAAATTTATTATTTTTATAATGAGCAATTCATTTCATACAGAAAAATTAGTCAGACTATATAATATATGATTCTCAATTTATTCTATCTTTAATGTAGTGGAAATATATTAATTGTAACTAAAAAAATATCAATTAAAAGAATCCTTAATTTAGAATTGAAAGTATTTTTAACAATAAATTTGAATTTTGATACTTTATATATTTTCATATATTCTTTTATGCAGCTCCTAGTGTAGATTATAGATGAAACCCTAACCATAGCAGCTTAATGGCATGTGTTGACCAACTTTGAGCCATGGGATCATTAATGCTTTGTTGGACAAGGAATACAAGTGAGTTAAATGCACATATTGCCCTCCATTTATCCTATAAAATTGTCATTTTTCTATGCATCTTCATCTATAAAATCATTCAAAGCACAATTAATGCAACTTTGAAATTTTACCATCTCCACTGCCATATCTCACCATGCACACACGCCACAAAATTCTGTTAGCTTATTAAGTTGCAACTGTTTTTGCACATTAAGTAGGCAAATGACAATGCATCTGCCATTGTGGTATATTTTTCCTCAAAAAGAAAAAAAAAAATGAAGGATAAAAAATACCCAAAATTTTCAAAGTGATAAAGTTTTTACTATAAATAACATTGCACTAAAAGAAATGAGTTTAAGGTTAATACTTCATCCGTTCCATTTCAATTGTCGTTTAAGGTTATTTCATAAAGATTAAGAATCCTATTTAATAGACATAATTATAGGTGTAAATGACTACATTAACCTTTTTTAGAAAAACTAAAAGTTATTAATTACAACTACTCTAATCTTAAAAAGACTAGAAGTTAATACTTTTCTCTGAAATCAAAATTTACTCTAAAACCAATATAAGGGTAAAGTTGGAAAGAAACATTTATTTTTTATTGGTAATCTCAAAACGTCACTTGAAATGGAACAAATTTTATTTTCTAAAACGACAATTGGAATGGAACAGAAGGATTAATTTTTAGTTCGATTGTAAATGAGTTTAATGCGTTCAGTGTACATTTTGTTAACTATAAATTCAACTTTAAAATTTTAAAAAATTCATATTTGTCGTACGAAGACCATCCGGAGTTCTTATAATGATAAAATAATGCTAATAAAAAAGTTACGAAATAGGTTAAGGATCGAAAAGGACATTTGGAGGGGATAAGGGAGGACAAAAATTGTTGAAGTAGGGAGTGATTATCGGACGAAATTGTGTGTGTGTTTGAGTGTGGAAATGGAAAGCAGAATTTGACAAGGAAAAGACTACGATAAACATGTGATTTTAGGCAGAGAGGTTTGGCATGAAAACTGCCAGTTAATGGGAGGGAGGGACGGAGGGTCCATTTCAAGTGGGGTGGTCCCTTTATTTTTTATTCAATGCAGTAACTTCCATGCTATTCACATAGACTGGCCCCCTGCTATTCACTTTGGATCCTTCTGGGCTTTCGGGTTTTTGTCGGCTCAAAGATAGTGACAATCGGCCTTCAATTTCGACCCTCAATCACTTAGGCCTATCAACTTCACCATTCAATTGTTTGCTCCTCATTTTCTTGGCTCTGCTCTGTGGGTTTGATTATTGGTTTAGGATGAGATATGACTAAAATTATTTGTTTTGTGTGAAGCTCATATTTGTATCATTGGTTCAAAATTTATTATCATGTATTTAAATGTTTTTGAAAAACAATTTTAAATAAGTGCTTTTCGGTTCTCGACAATACTATCAAACGGTCCATAATTGCACCATTTCTGGGCCAATATCCAGGCCTTATAGAACACAATTGGGCCTTTACTGCTTGCAAGTGTAGTCACTGGATCCCACAATTAAACGACACCGTTTACTTATTAACTGTCGCTTCGTCGTACTGCTTAACTAACAGGGCACACACTTAACTGCCACATCCAAAATAGCCAACCACCACCGTAGACGGCGATGGCCACCTCTCCACCGCCACCACAAAAACCACCGCTTCTCCGCCACTTAATAACCTTCGACACAAAATTCTCCCTTCTCCTCCACACACTCTTCCACTCCTACATCCCATCATCTCTTCTCCTCATCCTCGAACTCTCCGCCGACTTCCGATTCTCCTTTCCGATCGCTCTCTCTCTCTCCCTTTCGCCGCTTTCTCCTCCTCTCCTCCCCTTCCTTTCCCCTCTCCTCTTCGGCCTCCTCCTCGACCTCGCCCTCGTCGGCCTAATTAAAATCATCTTCCGCCGCCGCCGTCCTCCCTACAATCCGAACATGTCCGCCGCAGTCTCCGCCGACAATTTCTCATTCCCTAGCGGACACGCGTCTCGCGTGCTTTTTGTTGCCTCTTTAGTTTCGTTTTCCGAGCACGTGATTCTCGCTGCTCTTGTGGAGCTGAGAGCGCGCGGCGGTTTATGGTTTCTTGAAAAATGGATTATAGAGGATGATAATAAAGTGGCGGAGATTGTGGTGTTAGTGGTTCGTGGTTGGGCTGTAATTACTGCGATGTCTAGGGTTTTGCTTGGTAGACATTTCTTTTTTGATGTTTTGGCTGGGGCGTGTTTGGGAATTCTTGAAGGTTTAATTGCGTTTCGATTCTTCAGATTTGAGAAAATTTTGAGGTAAATAATATTATTGATTAAAGCTTGGGATGATTACAAAAAGATTGAATTTTTTTGGTTCCTTAGAGTTGCTTCTGTTGCAAGTATATAAAAATTACAAAAAAAGATTGAATTTTTTTATAGGTTCATGGCACTAGAGTGTCTTGCAAGTGTGTTTGCTGTAGATCAGTTAATTAGAATTTGATTAGGCATTGTCAAATTCATTTTGAAGCATGAAGTCGCCTTTGGAATTGAGTGAATTTAGTTAACTAAAAGAAGAGTGGTTGCTGGTCCTTCAGATCCCACATTAGTCGTAGAGTGTGTATGTTTGGGTTATATGAGTTAGCACACCTTTATAAAATTGACATGATTTTGTGAATGCGATGCTTTTGTGAAAGAGTGTGTCAAGTCCTGAATACCGTTAAAAAAAGAGTGGCTGAGAAACTAGTAACTATGGTGTTTTTTACAGAGTCATTACATGTGATAGCCTGATAGGAGGAGCCTTCATCTACATTTCGTGAAGTGAAAGAAAAGTCTCCTTTGGGTAGACACTGGACCTAACACCTAGACTGCATCAGTTCTGTTTACATCTCCAATTGACAAGCCTGTGAAGCATAATTGTCTACTGAAGGAACCTTAGCTTTCTTTCTTTGTTGGCACATGAACATTTTTTATCCTCACAAAATGCAACCACATGGAATTTAGAAACTAGAGGATCACACACTAGAATGCTTAATGTTAGGTATCTCTATCGTCCCTGTCTTTGTGTGTTCTGTTTTAGCTATTATGTTATTGATGGATAGTAATACCAGACTTGGTACATCTTCAAATGTATGGATACTACATCATCAAATGTAGAATCCTGTTTTTCACAAATGAAATTCCTGCAAATTTTTTGACAGAGTACAATCGTGCACTAGAGGAATGAACAAAAACTTGTCTTAGAACTTTTAGAGGCTAGGTTAAGGTAAAGCCAGATTGATGTCAGCTTAAAGAGCATAAGCCTTCTAGGAACATCTAGGCCTCCTATATCTCCTTGGCCCAGCTTTCCTAAATGTTCTTGAACCAAAGCCTCCTATATTTCTGGGTAAAGATAACAGCATGCTTATGTATTATGGGCTTAAATCATGGAGAAGGTGATTTGCTGTCTTAAGTGAGCATGTCCTTTTTTGACTAGTCAGATCCTCTTTACGATCCACATTTATGGAACTTCGTGAATTTAAGCTTTTTGGATTGCAAGCTGAAAGGTAAAATAGAAGTATTAAACAAGCTTTATTTTCCTACATGCAGTCTCTTGCTTTATCAGAGGGTTGGCCAAGGTAGAGGTTGAAAGCTTTGGAGTGGGAGCTGTAGGAGATAGTTTGTCATTGAAACAATTTTGATGGACATTTCTAAAACAATCAAGTTGACAGATGCATGTGAAAAACATCACATTTTAATCTGTTCTGGCCACAGAAAAACTGGCATGACTGGTTTAAGCATCACTGAACACATTGAATACTGGAATTTGTACCATTTAAGGATCACCAAACACATTGAATATTGGAATTTGTACCACTTGGCTATTGTATTTTTACTTTGAAACTTGTATACTCCATTGATTTTGAATACTGCTTTCAGAAATTTAATGTTTATTCCTATTTGCACAATTCGTTAGTTGTTCACATTAGATTTGATTTTCTGTTCTCTTCAATTCTATTGGGGCTTTAATTGTAAATATTTGATGATTACTAATAGATGCAACCACACATTGTGTATATAGAAATTTGCTGTTGTTGAAGCATTTCCTTTTTTTTGCTTTGGTGCTGATGCGAAGACCATGCATGAATCCATTATGAATATCCACTTTATAATGGTTTTGAACTGGTGTGGAAGTTGTTTTACTTGCTGTATTAGGTTGAGGATGTATATCTTCCTATGCTTCAGTTGCCTGAATACTTGTATGGCCTAATATGAATTATTTCTATATATGCACCTTTTCTTACGATTTTACAAGAGATATTACGGATATCTGGTCTTGTTTCTTATCTTATTGAGGCTTCCAAGTCTCCATCAGTTAAATTGCAAGTGGGTAGTAATATTCATGCCGATAACTGTTTTATCGATTGCCTTACAGCATTCTGGAGCATCCATTTAGTTTCTGAAACATTTGATGAAACTTTGCTTTATAATCATCATAGATTTCAAATTGAATGTGTAGGGATTGTGCATCTGTCAATTTGCAATTGGTTGTCAGAAGTTGGGAAGCATAGGACATAAAATTTAGAGGAGTGTTGTTATGAACTGTCGTTGCCCGCTTAACTATTTGTGCAGTTGTTGTTTTGGACAATATGTGATGTGGTGTAATTTTTGTGGAGTCCATTAGATTGATAATGGTGTATGCAATACATTAATGGCTAGGAATTGGTGACTGCATAGATATGGTTGTGTCGTAGGAAGGCAACTTTTCTTATCAATTGCCAATCTAATAGGGGTTAGCTCAATAATTTATGCAATTTATGCTTTTTCAGATATATGATAAGTTGATAAGCTTTATCCGATAAGGTAAAGTTGATTGATTGATTTCTTTTGTTTTCAGACAATTGTTTTGTAAACTTTGCTAGATTAGCGCCAACAATAATTGTTGAAATTTGTTAGTTGCATCATTGCTATAGCATAATGATAGAAATGTGGTAGGGATATAGGCAAAAAGAGTTTTTCAACACTTTTTATTGCTTAAGTGGAATCAAAGATCTGCCTTACTTCATCTACATGTTCATCTCTTGCTGGTGCCTTGAAAATAAACTTTAGACTCCATGTGTAATTATTGTTTTATGTCTATTTCTAATTGCTGTTGCTGAAAAGGAGTTGCATATGGCATTCTTTGAATTTTGAATGTGTTTACACTGTATTTCTTCTGCAGTCACATTTCATGTTACTGTATAATCTGGGGATAGTCTTTATCAATCCTACTAATGCAGGGGTCCTACCATGGAAATTAAAGTTTCCAATTTATGAACCACAAGAGTTACTTCAAGTGATTGATGAATTTACTTTCTACTTCATCAGCTTTGTTTGGATTCCTATAGCCAGCACCTGGAACGTAGTTTTTTTTTTTTTTTCTTTTTCGTCTAAACCACTGGAGAACAACTCACTACACTCTGATTGACTAATTCAAAACATCATTCAAGTAAGAATAATTTTGTGTCAGCTGATTTTAACTGTTGTTTTTCCATAGTTAATTTGTAAATGCATAAAGAGTATGTATTACAATAAAAATCATTAAGAAAAATTAATTAGTAAAAGAACGCATAAAGCTGTCCCACTTTACATGTGGTTTGAAGCAAACAAATATAAGAAAACTTTTGAATTTGTGGCCTTTACTGCTTTTAGGTTCCAAGTGAGGATTGATTACTTAGTTTTGTCTGGGCTCTGGAAATGCTGTAGCAGTTGTCTATTTGCGAAACAGCTGCATATGTGACTTTTTCACTTTTGCTTTTGTTTGAAACTAGCTCCAAATGGCCCAGCCAGTAACAACCAAAGTATTCAGGCATCAGTGGAGATTGATCATGTGCCAATGCTATCTAATTGGCATTTTAGAGTTTTTGCAGAAACAAACACTTAAAAGCTTAGCGTGGCAATTATATAGCTTTCGCTTTAAGTTGGGATATAGGGCCTGCTCACTAAGTCAACAACACAAATTAAAGTAGCTCTGTCATTTTTCATAACATATCATTAGGGTAAGTTTTTCATTTTACCATTATAAAAAATTACTGTTCCAGAATATGAGATCTCTATAATTGCAGTACTTGTGAAGAAATCCATTATCCCCTTCAAAAAAATAAACTTTTACAATGCGTTTATATATGCTTAATAATTGTGGGGACCATAGTACTGTGAATTTTTCTCATGCTCAATAGTTCAATTATGGAGCTAGTTTGGAAATAGTCTAGCGATTACTTTCTCTATGAGAGTATTCTGAAGTAATCTTGTAGTAGTTAATTTTGTAAAATTACAAATTTTATTTAATTTAAAAGAGAAAGTTGTTGTCTGTTGTGCAATTTATCAATATTTAGTAGGTTATTTGACATCTCTTTTAATAAAAAAAAAAAAGGTTTAATTATTGGGTGAAATAGCCACTGTCATTTCCATTAATCTCCCTGCAAGTTCTCTAGTGCAACATTGCCACATGGTATTGAACACACCAAATCCTGCATGGCTACGTTATATATTTTCTTTATTCGGACAGTTCTTTACCTTATTTTCTTGATACCTCAAACTTTTAAAATAAGAGAGCTATACAAAAGGATATAGCCATCTCTTACCTTGAGCAAACCTCAATTCTGGGACCTGGAATAGATTTTAAAACTTTTTTCTTTTTTGAACAAGAATAGATTTTAAAACTTTACCATTGGGTATAATCCAAATCTTATCAGTCTTTAACTGCAAAACTAAATTTGTAGCCAAAGATATATAGACATGTACCAACACTTAATATAGACCCAAAAATCAATATGACCTATCCCTGACTACACCTATCTTCTTACACCTACACATGGAGCTAAAAACTGCAGGGATGGTTTTATGACTGTATATATGTTAGAACAGGCACTATTCAACTTGGACTGTACTATATACACCCACAAATATAAACATCCATTGAATGTGCAGATTTCCACTAGAGGGCCCAAAGCTTGCAAAAGTATATAAGCAAAAAGAAAAAAGGGGTTTCATGAAGGTTTGGACCAACCTGGTGGAAGCTATATACATGATGTATATACAGTGGCAGAAATGTTAGACCAGAAAGAGTAGACCAGTCAAAACCTTCATTTATGATTAGGAGGACCAAAAAAATGATGAGCTGAGAGAAAGAAAGAAGAAGGGTTTTGGACTAGTAGCTGATGATATATATATATATATATATATATCATCAGCTACTAGTCCAAAATAATTGATAAAAGCTTGTTATATGTTGCAGAGCTAGTGAGTGCATGACTGTCACATTTTATTGATGTTTCTTTCTACTGAGCTAGTCATCTTGTGAATGCAAAAATTCAAACCCAAGAAACTTACAAAAAATGGTGCATATATCATGTGAGGATAACTGGGTCTTCTGTAGTTTGTACAGTGAAAAAGTCATTTAATAGATAAAATTTATTTTTGGGATTTTGTGGCATGATGGCATTGGTCATTGGCAATATTTGCAACTGATTTTTTGGACTCATTCTTCTTCTTCTATAGCCAGAAGTGGTCTTTCCTTTTTCCCAAAAAAAGGGTTTCAGGACCACTTGGAATTAATTTCATAGAGTTTTTTTTTTTTTTGGAGATGTAATTGAGTTGGGTTGGTTCTGGCTAAAGTTTTAAGCATTCGATCATCATCATCAGTGTCAGGCAGAGAGACAGAGAACCTGGGCAGAAAATGTTCAGAGGAGAAATGCTGACACAAAATGGAAGATATATATATATATATATATATATATATATATATATATATATATATATATATATATATAGAAATTAGAAAGATTTATGATTTATGCTTAGCAATTTTTTTTTTATAGCATGTCTTTTGTATTAGGATGAGATTAAGGGGAGTGAGAGATTGAACTTTTAACTTCAACTAATACTTTAACCCCGTGATTGAATAGTAAATTATCCGTCCCAACGGCATAGAGAGACACTTCTCTTCTTACTCACTAGTTATTATAATATAGATTTCAAGAAAAAAAAAGGTCTTTACTGTTTCACCCCTTGTCCGTACTATGAAGTTGAGCTGCCGAAATAAGCCTATCATCTTCTTTTCTTTCCCTTCCTAATAAGAAAGATATTACGTTTTGCATATTCTATAATATTCATGATAAGT
>CATIWO010512770.1:0-25784 GCA_949673435.1 Macaranga tanarius
AACATGAATCCCCTTGTCATTGACAATATATCCAAGAAAAGTAATTTCATTAGTGCAAAAACAACATTTCTTTAGATTAGCATACAACTTCTCTTCTCTAAGCAAATAAAAAACACAAGTCAAATGTTGTACATACTCATCTAAATTTTTTCTATAAACTAAGATATCATCAAAATAAACAACAATAAATTTTCTTATGAATGCTCTTAAAACATGATTCATCAATCTCATGAAAGTACTTGGTGTATTAGTTAAACCAAAAGGCATTACTAACCACTCATATAAACCATGTTTAGTTTTAAAAGCTGTTTTCCATTCATCACCTTCTCTCATTCTAATTTGATGATAACCAGATTTCAAATCAATTTTTAAAAACAAACATGAACTATGTAATTCATCCAATATGTCATCTAGCCTAGGAATGGGATGTCTATACTTCACCGTAATTTTGTTGATGGCATGACAATCAACACACATCTTCCAAGTTCTATCTTTCTTAGGCACTAATAAGATGAGTACGACATATGGAGTCATGCTTTCACGAACATAACCCTTCTCCATCAGCTCACTCACTTGCTTTTGGATTTCCTTGGTCTTCTCCGAGTTACATCTATATGCTGGTCTATTTGGAATGCTTGCTCCGGGTATGAAATCAATTTGGTGCTCAATGTCCCTTTTAGGTGGCAATCCATTTAAAATTTCTTCCAGAAATAAGTCTTCAAAAACCTGCAAAAGATCGACAACAACACTAGGCAAACCATTGGTTATTTCATTAGTGACAATCCAAACTTCCTTGTACATGCGTACAAGCATGTGTTAGCTCAAAAGCATGGCTTCCTTCACATCACTCATTTTTGCATAAACACTCATTTTTCTTTCATTTGAACCTTCCTTATTTTCTCTCCTCATGTGTTTCCCATTTTGGACAAGAGAGTTAGAATTTTTAGGTTCACTCATCTCACCTTTTTCTTTACTCTCTAAGGTTTCCCTTCCCAAAGAATTCCCCAATGAAGAATCCATTTCTTCATATTGTTGTTTGATGCACATTTGGTCTTTAAAAATCTGTTTTGGAGTTAATGGTCAAAGGTGATACCTTTTTCCATCCATAGTCAAAGTATACATATTTTTGAATCCATTATGACTAGCCTTTCTATCATATTGACATGGTCTCCCTAATAACATATGTCCGACCAACATAGGTAACACATCACACAATACCTCATTCCCTCTTTCTTCAAAAAAAGATTTGCCCTCAAATCTTTGTCCTCCATATAATGAGAGAAACTCAAGATACAAGAGATAATCAACACACTTAAAACACAAATTTAGAAATAAACTATACTCCAAGAAAATGTTTAAGAGTTTTTTTTTTAATAAAGAAGACTCAAAACATGAACATGGGAATGGAAACAATAACACTAGAACAATAGTAGATAGAAATTTGCACTCTTAAACACCAATGAAAGATGAACTCAAAATAACAATGACAATTGAAAAATCACAAAACAAAGAAACTCAAAATTTATTTTTTTTAACACAAGATTGATGAATTTAAAAACCACAATAATAGAAAACAAACAAAGGATACGTAGAATTGAAATGAACAAAACCTGATTTGAGCCTAAGCTCTGATACCAAATGATACGAAAATGCCAACCCGGCAACCATAAACCCCAATAGCTAATGAGTTACGATACATATGGAATGCAAAATTAACACCCGTTCACATGAACCTCATCCTTATATCTGAAAAGAAATTAATACTTGCTTAGTTACCTTGACAACACCACTTTCATTGAGCCATTGCAATTTGTAAGACCTTGGATGCTTGGTAGTAGGCAACTTTAATTTCTCCACCAGCAAAGTGCTTGCTATATTGGTACAACTTCCACTATCCACAATTATGTTGCACAACTTGTTAGAAATCAAACAATGAGTATGAAATAAATATTCCCTTTGTTCCCCATGGTCATCACATTTATTTTGTAAACTCAATGTTCTTTGAACAATAAGATTATCTCCCTTAGCACATTCAACATCACTACAATCTTTTAAAGAAGGCATATCGTCATCACTATCCTTACACACAATTTTGGCTTTTTCTCTAAGGATCTCACACTCTTTCCTTTTACCACTCTATTTTCCTTTTGATTTCTTAGATGAACTAAGATTCTCAATTAAACAAAATTCAAGAATGTAGCAATCAATGGTAAGAAAATTAGGTAGGCTAACAAGAAAATTAAAAGGTAGGCCACAAAAATATAATGTTAACAAATAAGCTAAAAGGAATACAAGACAAAGATATATCAACAAAGAATACAAAGAGACAAAATTATAAAGGTAGATTTCAATGGAATACGAAGACTCAATTTTTTTTTATAAATTCAATCTGAGATATATCACAAGAATAGCAAAGATAATAATTTTGTTTTAATATTTAATATGCATGAATTTTTTTTTATGCAAACAAGATCTTGAGATGAGAAGATCAAAGATAAACTCAAGAACAAAGATAAATTGAAAGTGCAAGATAAGATGAACACAACATAATGAAAATTAAAAGATAGTTTTAGATACGCAAACCTCAATCTTGAGCCAATGCTCTGATACCACTTATGATAAGAATTGTAGGTTTCACCAATGAACACCCCAATAGCAAGAACACTATGATAAGTTGAATTGAAGAAAACTAGAAATTACCAATTTAATCTACAAATTCGGATCGTTTAAAGATTGAAGTAAGAAGATAGATGCTACTTAACCCTTTTACCAATAAGGATAAAGATACTAAAATAGACTTTGAATTTCCTCTTATGCCAGAAACAAGAAAGTTTGATAAATAACAAGAAAACAAAGATTTAGATTTTGACACCACAAGCTAGAATAAAACTTGATAAGTCACAAAGTTCATGCAAGAATTAGAAGACAAAATTCCTCATAATAAAACTCAAACAAAGTTATAATTCATATATCAAATTCAATCATGCTTACAAAAGAAAGAAATGACTTGTTTATATAGAGTACAAGTCCATGCTCACACTACTAAAATAGACTCACACGCATAGTATTACATTTGCTCTTAATGGCCTTAATAACCACTACCCACATTAATAGCCATTACTTGGCATTAATTACCCCATTAACTTATAAATGGTGGCTACATGTAACCCTAATAATTATTGACAAAAATAAACTTATTCAGATGATTTTAAGTACATTTCCTTTATGTTTAAATGAGTTAAACATGATTCTTTGAGCCTCTATGGATGCCTTGTTGGGTTGAAATTCTTGGGCTTTCCAAATGTCTTTAATTAAACCCAATATGGCTTCTTGAAGCTTCTTGGACTTGGACCTTGTGATTGGGCCTTCTTGTACTATCAATGGATCTTAGATCTATTTAGGTTTTAAACTTGGATTCATATCAGGTGCCTCCATAGTGAACTGAGGCACCTTCTTAGTGCACTAAGGCACTGCTATAGCACTGAGGTGCCTCCTCAGTGCTGAGGTGCCTCCTTAGTGCAGTAAGGTGCCGCCTTAGCACTGAGGCTCCTCCTCAATGTACTGAGGCAATCAATCAAGCATCACCTGATCGACCAACAGAGATATTCTGTACTTGAAATAATATAATTTCAACCCAAAATCAACATATTTTCAATAAAATGCTTCAAAACTCACTATAACTATTGTTTAACTCATTTTTACACATTTGTAGTATGTTTTTGATGTATATTACACATTGTAAGCTTTCCATCTTTAGAATTCATAATCAAGAGTCATCATCAACCAAATGAACAACAATTCAATAAGAGAATTTGAATCATAGGAAGAAGAAAGTTATAGAAACCTCACTCACTAAAAATTCCAGTAAAAAAAGAAGCTTCAAACTTTTCCACCAACTTGTTGACCACCTATGATCAACCCAAAATGTTCATAAACCTCCCTAAGAACACAACATAAAAATACTTCAATTCTTGATGAAAATGCAAGCTAAAACTAAAATCTTACCTTGATTAATGTAAAATCTAGCCAATAAAACCTTAGCTATTGTTGCTCTTCCTCCTCTCCACATTTATTTTGATAGCAGAGAGTTTTTTACTTCTTCTTCCTCCTTCTTGCATTTTTGAATGCAAAATTCTTTCTTTTCATTTTTTCAAACTTACTTCCCGAGCTCATTATCCTTAAATCCTTTTCTAATTTTACTTTTTTATTTTGATCCTTATCATACTTTTAAATTTCTTTCAATTATATCCTTCTCTAATTTGAGTTATTTAATTATATCTTTCATTATCAACTTCATCCAAAATAATACTTAATTAAATTAAATTAAATAAATCTTACATTCTATCAACCAAAGTTTTGAGGACACGGTTGTGACAATTCTTCACCTCCAAAAAGAATTTCATCCTCGAAATTCACATAAAGATCTCTTATTCATGTTACAAAATATTTAGATATTGTTGTCTAATGTCCTCTTCTCTCTCCTAAGTAGCTTCCTCGTGAGAATGATTTTTCTACAACACCTTAAGCAACAGAATAACTTTATTCCTTAATACCTTCTGATCCCTAACTAAAATAGCCATTGGAACTTCTTCATAGCTCAATTTTTTTAATTTCACTAGTTGTTCTTGCAAAATATGTATAGGATTACTTCGATATCTTCTCAATATTGACATATGACTCCCATTAATTTTGGTGGTAAGGCTAATCGATAAGCTACAGGTCCAATACGCTCAACCATTTCATATGGCCCGATGTATCTTGGGTTTAATTTTCCTACCAAACCTTATTATGTCTTTCCATGGAGATATCTTTGAGAACACCTTATAACCTATATTAAACTTAATATCAGCTCGCTTAAGATTACCATAACTCCATTTTCTATCCCGAGCTGCTTTAAGATTTGCCCTTACTATTCAGATATTATCCGTAGTTAACTGAACTAATTCAAGACCCAACAACTTTCTTTCTCTAGCTTCTTCCCAACAAATTGGCGTTTGACACTTCCTACCATACAGAGCCTCAAATATGCCATACTAAACTATTTTGGTAATTGTTATTATAAACAAATTCCATTAAAGGTACTTGTTTATCCCATTTTCTACCAAAATCTAAGGCACTAGCTCTCAACATATCTTCTAATACTTATGTCATTCTTTCAGATTGTCCATCAGGTTTGGGGTGAAAAGTAGTACTAAACCTTATTCTAGTACCTAAAAGTTCTTGTAAACTTGACTAGAATCACAAGGTAAACCTCGGATCACGATTCAACATAATCGACACTACGTTCCATGCAACATTATCACTTCCTTAATATATAACTCTGCCAACTTGTTTAAACTATAATTGATCTTGATTGGTAAGAAATGCGTTGACTTAGTTAATCTATCCACAATCACCCACAGTGTATCATTTCCTTTTTGAGTCCTTAGCAACCTAACCACGAAATCTATAGTTATATATTTTCATTTCTATTCTGGTATTGGTAAAGATTGCAACAAACCAGCTGGATACTTATGCTCAACCTTAACTTGCTGATAAGTTAGGCACTTGGAAATATAATATGTTATATCTTTCTTTATTCCTTTCCACCAGTAATGTTCTCTTAAAATTCTATATATTTTTGTACTACCTGGATGCATTACATAAGGAGAACAATATGCTTCCTCTAAAATTTCTCTTCTTAATTCACCCATATTTGGCACAAATATTCCTTTCCCCATCCTCAACACTCCATCATTACCATAAAATCATATCGTTATTTCTTCCATTCTTAATGTCCTCACATAACTTTTCTACTTCATCATCAGTCTTTAGTGCTTACAATGTCCTATCCATTAATAGTGGTCTTACTTTTAAAGTAGCCAATATACCTCCTATAGTATCTAAGCTAGATTCAACACTTAATCCCCTTAGCTCTACTAACAATGGCATTCTTACTACACAAATATAGTATAGAGTCCCAGTCAATTTCTGACTAAGTGCATCTGCTACTATATTGGCCTTACCAGGGCGATACTCAATTGTATAATTATAATCCTTTAACAATTCCACCTATTACCTTTGTCTCAAATTTAGTTCATTATGGCTTAATATGTACTTCAAACTCTTATGATCTGTGAAGATTTGGCATGTTTCCTCGTAGAGATAATGCCTTCACATCTTCAATGCAAAGACCACAGCTGCTAATTCTAAATCATACGTGGGATAGTTCTGCTCATGCGGTATTAGTTTCCGTGATGCATAGGCAATCATCTTACCATATTGCATCAACACACAACTAATTCCTTGTCTTGAAGCATCACTATATATCACATATTTACCTATTTCAATAGACAATGATAACACAGGAGTGGTAATAAACTTTTCTTTTAAAATCTTTAAACTCTATTGGCACTCAGGAGTCCAATTAAACTTCACATTCTTTCTTGATAATTTCATCAAAGGTGACATAATAATTGAGAAATCTTATATAAATCTTCTATAATAACCCATCAAACCTAAGAAACTCTAAACTTCAATCATATTCTTTGACGGTTCCTAATTCACTACATCAGCAATTTTATTAGAATCAATGTATACTTTAATGTGAATCCAAGTTCAAAGTCCAATAAGTCCCTTGACCCATTAAAAGTACAAGAAGGCTAATCACAAGATCCAAATCCAAGAAACTTTAAGAAGCATTATTAGGATTAATTTAGGACATTTGGAAAGCGCAAAAATTTTCAAATTCAATCGAATTGAATAAGGGACCAAGGGAGGCTCAAAACAACATGTTTAGCTCAACAAAACATGAAGAAAATGCACTTGGAACCACTGCTATGATCACATGCATAAGGAGATCATAACAGCTTCGAGTGATAAACTAGCTGAAGAAACCAGCCATTCTGTCACATTCTCTAACTTTTGGCGACTGTGACAGTCCCTATTTATGCATTATTTAGTCTTGGACGGTTACTACTTGGTTAACATATGATGTTACACTTTCCCAACGTCCTAATTATGTATTTAACCTTATTTCTAGCCTAGAAACATCTAAATAAGTATATTATAGAGTTAATAATAATTAGGGTTACATGTATACATCCATTATATGTTAGTGGGGGGTAATTAATGCTAATAGTGGCTACAAATATGGGTAGTGGCTATTATGGCTGAATGTAATCCTATGTTCTAGAGTATAGAATTGTAGTGTGTGCTTGGTCTTGATTTCTATATAAATAAGACCTTATTTTCATTGTAAGTATCTAAGTTTGATGAATGAAATTTGAGTTATCAATATTTTATTATGTGAGGAATTTGTCTTTGGTTTCTTGCATAAATTTTGAGATTTATCAAGCTAAGTTCTAGCTTGTGGCGTCATTACCTGAATCTTTGCTTTTTTCATACTTATCAAACTTTCTTGTTTATGGTATGGGAGGGAATTCAAAGTCTATCTTAGTTTCTTTATCCTTGTTGTTAAAGGGGTCAAGTAGTTATCTTCTAAATTCAATTATTGAACGATCTAAATTTGTGGTTAAATATGGTAATTTCTAATTTTCTAATTTCAACTTATCATAGCATTTTTGCTATTGGGGAATTAATTGTTGAAACCTACAGTTTCCATCATTTGTGGTATCAGAGCTTTGGCTCCAAATTAAGGTTTGCATATCTAAAACTTTCTTTTAATTTTTATTTTCTTGTGTTCATCTTTCATCTTACACTTTCTATTCATATATTGTTCTTGAGTTTATCTTTGGTCTTCTCATCTTAAGTTCTTATTTTCCAATATTAGGAAAAAAATTTACGTGCATATCAAAATTGAAAAAAAAATTATTATTTTTATGATTCTTGTGATGCCTCTTAATTTGCATATATTGAAAAAACAAATATTTGTTTGCATTTTGTTCTTGATTAGATCTACTAATTTTCTTGTTTGCAACTTTAGCCAATTTGTTAAAATTATTTTCTTGAAGCCTACCTTTTAATTTTCTTGTTAGCCTACCTTTTAATTTTCTTGTTAGCCTACCTAATTTTTCTACCATTGATTGCTACATTCTTGAATTTTGTTGAGGATCTTAGTTCATCTAAGAAATCAAAAAGGCAAATAAGAGTGATAAAAGGCAAGAGTGTGAGGACATTAGAGAAAAAGCCAAGATTTGAGTGTAAACAAGAGTGGTATACATCAAATGTGAGTGAAACATGTGAGGGAGTGTTGTGAGGCTTTTTGTTTTTATTTTCTTTCTTAATATTTCAAGTTTACAATCATGTCAAAAGACATAAGTTCTTCATCAACAAATGATCAAGTGATATAAGTTATACAACAATAATTTGAAAGAATGTTCAATATGATGGCAGGAGGTGAATGAAAAGTTGGAAAGGCATAATGGCATCCTTAACCAATTAGAAAGAGAGCCCAGACAAAGAAGACATCCACCAATTGAGTAAAAGGAGTATGATGGAGAGGATGATTTAAATAATGATCAAATCATATTGGTAGGACAACAAGTCAATCCTAGGAGACAATCTAGGAGGGGACACCCAAATGATGATGTTGATCATAATGTTGGAAGCATCAAAATGAAGATTCCTTCATTCTAAGGAAGAAATGATCCGGATATATACCTTGAATAGGAGGGGAAAGTAGATCTCATCTACGAATGTCATAATTATTCGGAGGAGAAAAAGGTAAAACTTACTGCTGTTGAATTTTATGATTATTTGGTGAGATCAATTATACAAGGAAAGGTATAAATATGAAGAGAGACCCATGGAGTCTTGGAGGGAGATGAAGAAAATCATGAGAAAGATGTTTATTCCAAGCCTAGTAAAGAGCTTCATCAAAGGCTATAAACTCTAACTCAAGGATCTATAAGTGTGGAGGAGTACCACAAAGAAATGAAAAAGGCCATGATTAGAGCAAATATAGTGGAGGATCGTGAGGCTACCATGGCAAGATTCTTGAGAGGGCTAAATAAAAGTATTGCATACATTGTGGATTTACAACATTATATGGAGATTGAGGATATGGTGAATTTGGCCATGAAGGTGGAAAAGCAACATAAAGGAAAGAGGTATGATTCTAAACCAAATGTGGGTTCTTCTTCTTCTTAGAAAACTTCTTAGGGGAAAAAGGATGATAAACTTATTACTAAGTCAAAAGTGGAAGAAATTAAGCCCAAAATTACTTTGGTGATAAGGGAAACGGTGAGAATCAACCAACCCAAACTAGAGGGATTAGATGTTTTAACTGTTTGGGTCATGGGCATGTTGTTAGAGAATGTCCAAATAGGAAAACTATGATTCTAAGGGATGGTGATATTGAATTGGAGAGTGAGAGGGATAGTGATGATGATATGCCTTCTTTAGAAGATTATAGTGATATTGAACGTGCTAAGGGAGATAATCTTGTTGTTCAAAGAACATTGAGTTTGAAAAATAAACATAATGATTATGGGGAACAAAGGGAAAATTTATTTCATACTCATTGTTTGATTTTTGACAAATTGTGCAATATGTTTATGGATAATGGAAGTTGTACCAATGTAGCAAGCATTTTGCTAGTGGAGAAATTGAAGTTGCTTACTACCAATCACCTAAGACCTTAAAAATTGCAATGGCTTAATGAAAGTGGTGTTGTAAAGGTAAATAAGCAAGTTTTAGTTTCTTTTCAAATTAGTAGATATAAGGATAAGGTATTGTGTGATGTGTTATCTATGTTGGCCGGACATATATTATTGGGGAGACCATGGCAATATGATAGAAAGGCTATTCATAATGGATTCAAAAATAGATACACTTTGATTATGGATGGAAAAAGGTTTCACCTTGAACCATTAACTCCAAAGCAAACTTTTGAAGACCAAATGCGCATCAAGCAATAATATGAAAAAATGAAATCTTCATTGGGAAAGTCTTTAGAAAGGGAAACCCTTGATAGTAAAGAAAAAGGTGAGATGAGTGAACCTGAAGATTCCAATTCTTTTGACCAAAATGGGAAACACTTGGGGAGAGAAAACAAGGAAGGTTCACATGAAAGAAAAATGAGTGTTTATGCGAAAATGAGTGATGTGAGGGAAGCCATGTTTTTGAGACAACAAATGCTTGTACTTGTGTACAAGGAGATTTTGCATATTACTAATGAAATAACCAAAGGTTTGCCTAGTTTTGTTGTTGATCTTTTGCAGGTTTATGATGAATTATTTCTAGAGGAAATTCTAAATGGATTGCCATCTAAAAGAGGCATTGAGCACCAAATTGATTTTATACCAGAAGCAAGCATACAAAATAGACCCGCATATAGATGTAACCCAGAGGATACCAAGGAAATCCAAAAGCAAGTGTGAGTGAGCTTATGGAGAAGGGTTATATTCGTGAAAGCATGAGTCCATGTGTCGTACCCATCTTATTAGTGCCTATAAAGGATAGAACTTGGAGGATGTGTGTTGATTGTCATGCCATCAACAAAATCATGGTGAAGTATAGACATCCCATTCCTAGGCTAGATGACATGTTGGATGAATTGCATGGTTCATATTTGTTTTCCAAAATTAATTTCAAATCTGGTTATCATCAAATTAGAATGAGAGAAGGCGATGAATGGAAAATTGCTTTTAAAATGAAACAGGGTTTATATGAGTGGTTAGTAATGCCTTTTGGTTTAACTAATGCACTAAGTACTTTCATGAGATTGATGAATCATGTTTTAAGAGCATTTATTGAAAATTTATTGTTGTCTATTTCGATGAGATCTTAGTTTATAGCAAAAGTTTTGATGAGCATGTACAACATTTGACATATGTTTTTTATATGCTTAAAGAAGAAAAGTTGTATGCTAATTTAAAGAAATGCATCTTTTGTACTAATGAAATTACTTTTCTTCGATATATTGTTAATGGCAAGGGCATACATGTTGATCAAGAAAAAATAAAAGTAATTAGAGAATGGCCAACACCCACAAGTGTAAGTGATGTAAAAAGTTTTCATGGTTTAGCTAGTTTTTATAGAAGATTCATTAATAATTTTTCTACCATAGCTACACCATCAATTGAATGCATAAAAAAGAATATTGGTTTTAAGTGGGAAAAATAATAAGATGAGGCTTTTAACTTACTAAAGATAAATTAAGTTCTACACCTTTGCTATCTTTTCCTGATTTTACTAAACCTTTTGAAATTAAGTGTGATGCAAGTGGCATAGGTATTGGAGGAGTCTTGATATAAGAAGGCAAGGCCATTGCATTCTTTAGTGAAAAGCTAAGTGGAGCAAGTCTAAACTACCCTACATATGACTAAGAGTTCTATGCATTGGTGAGGGTTTTAAAGACATGGCAACATTACCTTGGTTATAAGGAATTCAGAATTCACACCAACCATGAGTTCTTGAAATACCTTAAAGGACAATGAAAGCTAAATAAGAGGTATGCAAAATGGGTGGAATTCATTGAACCCTTTCCATACATTATCAAGTATAAGCAAGGTAAACAAAATGTGGTGGCCGATGCATTGTCAAAACGGTATGCATTGATATTTAAACTTAATGCAAAATTATTGAGATTTGAATATATCAAAGATCTTGATCCTAATGATCATGATTTTGCTAATGTATATAGGGCATGTGAGAAAGGGGGTTTTGATAAGTTTTACAAATTTGATGGTTTTTTTTAGGGAAAATAAGTTGTGTATGCCACAAAGTTCATTGAGAGAATTACTTGTGAGAGAGGCACATAGTGGTGGCTTAATAGGGCATTTTAGGGTTAAAAAGACTTTGGATGTGTTGAGTGATCATTTCTTTTGGCCACATATAAAAAGGGATATTGAGAGAGTTTGTGAGAAATGCATTACTTAAAAACAAATCAAATTTAGAGCAATGCCTCATAGTTTGTATACACCTCTTCCCATACCAAATAAACCTTGGGTAGATATTTTTATGGACTTTATTTTAGGAATACCTAGGTCCAAAAGAGGGAGAGATTCTATTTTTGTTGTTGTGGATAGGTTTACCAAGATGGCACATTTTATTCCATGTCACAAAATGGATGATGTAACCTATATTGCCAACCTATTCTTCAAAGAGATTGTAAGGCTACATAGAGTGCCAAGAACCATTATAAGTGATAGGGATGTCAAATTTCTAAGTCACCTTTGGAAGGCTCTTTGGGGAAAGATGGGAATAAAACTCTTATACTCTATTATCTATAAACAGATGGGCAAATGAAGGTGGTTAATGGAACACTTTCCACACTTTTGAGGGTTGTTATCCAAAGGAGTTTGAAGAATTGGGAAGAATGCTTGCCATATGTGGAGTTTGCTTACAATAAGAGTATGCATGGTTCAACAAATCATTCACCATTTAAAGTTATGTATGGATTTAATCCATTAACACCTATGGATTTGCTACCCTTGCCGATGGAGAAAGCTAACTTAAAAGGGAAGCCAAGTGCTGAATTAATTAAAGCTTTGCATGAGAAAGTGCATGCAAACATTAAGAAGAAAACACTCTAATATGAGAAGCAACACAACAAAGGAAGAAAGCAAGCCATATTTGAGCTCGGAGATTGGGTATGGGTGCACTTGAGGTAAAAGAGATTTCCTAATCAAAGGAAGTCAAATCTTATGCTAAGAGGAGATGGCCCATTAAAAGTGCTTCAATGCATCAACAATAATACCTACAAACTAGAGCTTCCAAGTGAGTATGGCAATGTTAGTGCTACATTCAATGTTAGTGACTTATCTTTATTTGATATAGGTGATAAAGGTAGAGGAATTGATTCGAGGATGAATCCTTTTAAAGAAAAGGGTAATGATGTGAATCCAAGTTCAAAGTCCAATAAAAGCCTTAACCCATTGAAAGTACAAGAAGGCCCAATCACAATATCCAAATCCAAGAAACTTTAAGAAGCATTATTGGGATTAATTCAGGACATTTGGAAAGCCCAAGAATTTCCAAATTCAATTCAATTCAATAAGGGACCAAGGGAGGCTCAAAACAATATGTTTAGCTAAATAAAATATGAAGAAAATGCACTTGGAACCACTGTCACGATCGCATGCATAAATAGATAGTAATAACTTCAAGTAATAAGCTAGTTGAAGAAACCAGTGATTCTGTCATTATCTCTAACTTTTGGCGACCGTGACAGTCCCTATTTCTGTACTCTTTAGTCTTGGGCAATTATAACTTAGTAAACATATGGTGTTACACTTTCCCAACATCCTAATCATATATTTAGCCTTATTTCCATTATAGAAACATCTAAATAAGTATATTATAGAGTTAATAATAATTAGGGTTACATGCATACAACCATTACATGTTAGTAGGCTAATTAATGCTAGTAGTGGCTATAAATGTGGGTAGTGGCTATTATGGCTGCATATAATCCTATGTTCTAGAGTCTAGAATTGTAGTGTGTGCTTGGTCTTGAATTCTATATAAACAATACCTTATTTTCATTGTAAGCATCTAAGTTTGATGAATGAAATTTGAGTTATCAATATTTTCTTGTATAAGGAATTTGTCTTTGGTTTCTTGCATAAACTTTGAGACTTATCAAGCTAAGTTCTAGCTTGTGGTGTCATTACCCAAATCTTTTCTTTCTTTTTACTTATCAAACTTTCTTATTTATGGCATGGGAGGGAATTCAAAGTCTATCTTTGTTTCTTTATCCTTGTTGGTAAAGGGTTTAAGTAGTTATCTTCTAACTTCAACTCTTGAACGATTTAAATTTATGGTTAAATGTGGTAATTTCTAGTTTTCTCCTAATTCAACTTATCATAATAATTTTTTATATTAAGGAGTTAATTGTTGAAACCTATAATTTCCATCATACCCCTTCTATGGATATCACGTGTCCTAGAAATATAATCTTATATAATCAAAACTCACATTTGCTAAACTTCGTATATAGCTGTTTATCCCTCAAAATTTTCAATATTGTTCTCAAATGATCCTCATGTTCCTTCTTTGACTTAGAATACACTAAAATGTCATCAATCAATACAATCATAAACTTATCTAGATATGGTTTGAAAACTCAGTTCATTAAATCCATAAATGCTATTGGTGCATTTGCCAGCTCAAATGGCATCACTAGGAATTCATAATGTCCATACCTCATCCTAAAGGCAATTTTAAGAATATCTGACTTCTTAATTATGAATTAGTGATAACCAGGCCTCAAATCTATATTTAAAAATACTGCTACTCATTGCAGCTAATCAAATAAATCTTCTATCCATGGCAGAGGGTATTTAGTCCTAACTATAACCTTATTCAACAGTATATAATCGATGCATAATCACAACAATCCATCCTTCTTCTTTACAAACAGCATATGTGCACCCCATGGAGAGAAACTAGGTCGAATAAATCCTTTACCCAATAACTCTTGTAATTGCACATTCAATTCCTTTAATTCAGCCGGAGCCATCTTATACGGTGCTTGCGATACAGGTGCTATTTCCAGCAAAATTTAAATTTTGAAATCAATTTCTCTCTTAGATGGCAAACCTGGTAAATCCTCCTAAAATACATCTTTAAATTCATTTACCATAGGCACACTCTCTAAAGATACTCCTTCTTTTCCTTTATCAATTATAGAAGCTAAATAAGCTTCACACCCTTTCCTAAAATACTTCATAGCTGTCATAGCCGAAATAATCTTAGTAGGCACCTTCCTAACTTCCCCCACAAAATAAATTTTTCCTCCATCTTCTTTCTCAAACACTACTCGCCTTTTCATAACAATTCATATTTGCTTGGTATCGACTTAAACCATTCATATCAAGTATAATATCAATCTCATTAATTAGCAAAGGCATGAAATTCTATTTCATTTCATCTTCTCCTATCCTTACCAAAACATCCTTAATAATTATTTTACAAATCACACTCATTCTCATTGGCATACTTACAACTACAAGTTCACTCCTATCACATGGCTTAAGTTTATTATTTATGACAAATGTAGATGATATGAATAAGAATGTAGCACTAGGGTCAATCAGTATGAGCTAACTTATTAGAATTATAAGTCATACCCGTTATCACATCTGGTGCATTCTCAGCATCACACTCTATCACTGCATAAATTCTCATTTACTGTATATTTTCTGCTATATTTGCCTATCCAACAAGCCTCTCTTGAGCTCATGGAGCCACCTTACTTACTTCACTGCGCATAACAATTGATCTTACTAGGTTTGGAGCTCTACTAGCTCTTCCATTTCTAGAAGCATTTGATCCTTGCATAGATTGCTCCTTTAACATATTCTTTGTACACTCACGAGTATAATGACCTATCTCATTACACTTAAAATAATGAACTCCACTTCTTCCACAACTATCTATATGATTTCTTCTATAAACATTACATCAAGGCATAATAGCTCTTCCTATTGGGGCATTCCTAAAACTAACAGGCCTAGATGGTGCCATTGGTTATCTCACATACATTTGGCTACCTTGTGGCCTATTATTGCCTCCAGTTCTCATATTACTCCTAGAATAAGGAGACAATTTTAGGTTCTTACCACTACTACCCTTCTAAGATTACCTCGATGTTCCTTCATAGTAATGAGGTTTTGCATTATTTGCAGTTTCCAATTCCTTGTCCAATCTTCCATGCTTCATCGCCTTCTCAAGCCTTCCTTTCAAAGTTGTACCAGTATACAAATTAAGCTTTCCATGTAGAAAGACATGTAATCCTTCCCTAAACTTCTCACTTTTCATCTCTTTCGTAGGATACATATCTTTTACATACTTGTACAAATCCTCAAACTTGTCAGTATACTCCCTGATAGTTATCGAACCTTGTACTAAGTTAACAAAAGATTCCTTCTTTTACTTCTGAAATATTTCAGTTAAATACTCCCTATTGAACTCCTATTTGAATACTTGCTATATGGAAATGTCTCCATACAAATTCTTTACCCTACTTAACTAATCATCAGCATTATCGAACATAAGGTCATATACATTTCTTACCTTCTCTTCATTACTTATCTGTAATGTAGTGAAAGCCTTTTCCATGGTCTTAACCCACTTATCAGCTTGTCTAGAGTCTAGAGTACCATGAAAATTATATGCTCCATACTTCTTAGCATGTTCGATAATATCTCTTGATTTCTTATACTTTTCCCTCTCCAACATTACTGTTGCCATCGTACATGCTAAATCAGTAGCATTTATATGTACCACTAGTGGTGCTTACTGATTTGGCACGTTCATTGGCATTATTGGCTACTGACGTTAATAGTTATTATGTGCTCTCCTCGGTACATTCTTAAAAATTGAGATGGAAGCAACCGGTACTGAATTGTCTTGTTGACTATCTATTCAAGCATTTTTCATTTCATCCCTCTCATTGCCAACTGTTGCTAACAATGGAAGTGAATCTTATAGCAATGCTTGACTCCTAGTTGAAAGATTAGCCAATTCTACTAAGTCAGCTCTATCATCTTGAACACCATGTTCTCTACCTCTACCTCTATCTCTACCATGATCATGATAACAACCATGACCTTGACCTCCTATATGACCACCTTTAGTTCTTACCATCTTCCTGAAATTCAAATCAATACACTTCAATAGTTCTTCCCATAAAAACTCAAATTATAATTAGTATCCATCAAGTTTAATATTTCTTAGTGTCTACAGAACCTAATAACCTAGAGCTCTGATACTAATTAAATATAACCCTCCCCATCGTACCCTACCAGAATACCCATCTGACGATGGCAACAATAGGAAGAGATTTTACCTAAAGACTACCAGAAAGAATTTTTAACAATATATATTATACAATGACATTTCTTATAAGGGATGGCATCATACTTAGATACTATTAAACAATTTACTATATATTTTCAAGATACTAATTTAATGGCAAGTGATAAATTATATTATAACATAAATACATTGGTGTCCTATCACCATACATCATTGACTAAACATAAACAACGAGAGTACTTGTTATCATACAATTGATTTTAAAAATAAACAACTTTATAAGCTTTGATAACCCTCTCTCTTTAAGTTGAATCCGCAACTGACCATAAAGATGCATCAAGAGACCTGCACCACCTAGCCAAGGCCTCAACAAGTAAACACCCAAGTCAAAGTGACCTGTACATCAGTGGCGGTCTCATAAAAAACCCTAAAAATGGTGCATATATTGTCCATATACTCCACTCTAACAGAAGCTTATATGGGATCAATAGCAACTCAAAAGGTCAACTCCGCATTTATATTATGACATACAATATACTTCACTATGGTCTTTGCCTCGGTCATATCGTAGGACATCGTGGTCCACTTCACTGTCATCTCTCATATACTAGTTAAACAGATACTAAATACCTATACTAAAATTTTTTTAAAAAAATAAAGAGTGTGAGTAATTTTATAAGAAAATTATCCAGTGAGTGTAAAAGAATAACAAGAATAGCTCAAGCATCGAGGAGCACTTAAGAAATGATCAAATAAATATACTAATAACAAATAATAAAAAATAAAATTGAGTGCTCAAATTGTTAATAAGTCTCACGATTAAATATGCTTAATTTCATTGCATTATAATTATTATCATCAACATAATATTTTTATGTTCAACATTGACGTTCTTATAATACCAATGTTTATTGTACATTAGTGTAATTTCTTTTTCTCAATTCTTATTTCCCATATTTTGATCATTATGTTCTTTGTGATGTATATTATACATTGTTAAGCTTATAAGCTTTGTTTTAGGTTCATAATTATTTGTTGTATAATATACATTATAACTATATCATAACATCACTCTTATACAACACTGTAGATCCATATATCGTAATTCTTAGCATTGAAACTCAAGTCACTAACACAGTCCACACTGACTGTATCTCATAACATCATTACTCAATAAATTCGTATACATACTTATCAACCACATAGATTCTCCCCAGGCATAAATGAATCCATGCGTTGTCCTAAAAACAGTTATCCTTAGGTTGACCAACACAATCTCAACTATACTCATGTATATATATATATATATATATATATAATATATATTTATATATTTATATATATATATACGCATTCATTTACTTAACATCATAATATCATACTCTCAATCTTATAGAATTCGGTTCCATTTACGTTTGGAACATGCTATTTACTTTGGTTTATATCTCATATATTAATTTTGATATTTTCTTGGTTTGATTTATCATCTAACATGAATTTAGCCTTTATGTCAGAGACTTTTAAGTTTATCAGATGTTATTATACTTTGTGATTTAACAAACTCATAATCTTTAACCTTATGATATTCAGGTTGATTAGGATTTGATATCATTTGCATTTGTTACAAAGCTTAAGTATTAAACTTTCCAACTATCCTTTCCTTTGAAAAGTAAAGAATGCACACCAACTCTAAGTTCACTCAATATGCTCAATTTTATAGTTACATATATCTGTAATTGAGTCGCACATATATTTGGTAAAACATGTTCTATTTAGCTCATTTTGGGTCAATTTAAGTGATTTAAGTGTTTATATGGGTGTTGACATGCTTCTAGTTGAGGTTAGGTTGTAAAATTTTGAATTTAAGCCCATTTGTCATAAGAACTGATCACAGAGGTGCCTCCTCAGTACTAAGGCACCTTTTTAGTGCACTAAGGCACCTCCTGAGTGCACTAAGGTGCCGTCTTAGCACTGAGGCACCTCCTTAGTGTACTGAGGCATCATCTTAACACACTGAGGCACTGCTAAATCGATCAAGCGACACCTGATTGACTAGCAGAGGCATTCTGTACTTCAAATAACATACTTTCAACCCAAAATCAACATATTTTCATCCTAAATATTTCAAAACTCACTACAACTCTTGTTTAACTCATTTTTACACCTTTTATAGCATAATTTTGATGTACATTACATATTTTAAGCTTTCCATCTTTAGAATTCAAAATCAAAAATCATTACTAATAAAAAAGAACAACAATTCAAGAAGAGAATTTGAATTATAGAAAGGAGAAAGTAATAGAAACTTCACTTACTAAAAATTCCAGTAAAAGAAAAAGTTTCAAAATTTTCCCCCAACTTATTGATCACCTATAATCAACCCAAAATTTCATAAACCTCCCCAAGGATACAATATAAAATGGTTCAATTCTTGATGAAAATGCAAGCTAAAACTAAAATTTTACCTAGATTAATGCAAAATCTGGCTAACAAAACCCTAGCTACTATTATTCTTCCTCCTTTCTAAGCTTATTTTGATAGCAGAGAGTTTTCTTCTTCTTTTTCCTCCTTCTTACGTTTTTGAACACAAACTTCTTTCTTTTTTTTTAAATTATCACTTTACTTCCTTAGCTTATTATCCTTAATTCCTTTCTAATTTTCCTCTTTCAATTTGATCCTTGTCATACTTTTAAATTTCTTTTAATTATATCATTCTCTAACTTGAGTTATTTAATTATACCTTTCATTATCAACTTCACCTATAATAATACTTAATTAAATTAAATAAAATAAATCATACATTTTAACAACTAAAGTTTTGAGGACATGGTTGTGACATTAAATCTTTGATATTTTGGAGTAATTTCAGAGAATTGTATTTTCTAAACCGAACTGGACCATGGCCACCCCTACATTTTGATGCATACGCTGATAATTAGATGAAGAAAAATAATTAAAGTTCTAATTCGTCATTTACAAAAATATATATCCAATATATATATATATATATATAATCAGTTCAAAAAATTATATATATTCAAAAATAGTTAAATCTAATTTTTTTTTTCAAATTTTTTATGTTTTTTATGCTTATTGAGCTTGGTCCACCTGTCTTTCATTGCATAAAACTAATCAATTATTAAATTCACATTACAAGTTTTAATAATATCCACCTCGATATAAGTGATCAAAGAACTTATAAGGAAACCATCCACAATTTTATTACAAAACTTAGTCTTCACAAGACTTATAGCCAAAAAAGTACACTCTGTTATAGCAGTTGAAAACTAAAAGTGCTAGAATAAATTGAATAAATCTATTAATAAGAAGATAAATGATTAACTTTCTTGATTTTACCAAATATTAGCACAATTCTAAATTACATGACTGTTTTTGCATCTCAAGATGATGTTGAATGTCAAGTTCAAAATGCTCTAATTGATATTCCAAATGAAATCTCTCTTGTTATTGAAGTCTTCAAGGTAAAAATATTTGCAAGCTTGCAAGTATCAGCAATAATGAAAAGTTTAAAATTATCCCTTAAATTTAAAAAGGAGTTAAAAATAAGCAATGGCGTTATATCTACTTTTCATTTACAATTTTATTATTGTAATTGGGGATCAATGGTAGTAAGAAAACACATTCATTTAAAAATAAATGCTCAATAGTCAATTGATCTTTTTTATGGCGAATTCAACCTCGACTGGAATTATAAAAAGCTTCCATATTATAAAAATGAATTTTATATTTGTAAAAAAATAATTTTACATTTTGCAACAAAAATATTCCATCCATTTTCCCTCTTTTTTGGATTAATGTTTTTGTTGTTACTATTAAATGCATGACATTTAGTATATCTTAAGACTTGCATTGTAAAGTTTGACAAATATAATTTGTGGTCTCTAATATCTATTTTTATAAGATGTAAAATGAACATAAATTCAAAGATGTGATAGAGTTATAAGCTGAATATGTATTTCCCCTTTCAGCATAAATAACCCCTCAAAAATTATAGTTTTCAAAACTGAATGGCATCAAACATAATCATTAAGCTTTAAACATAATATAATTGAAAACTTCATCAAGTGTCACTAACTCATTTTAATGTGCTAACTTAATTCAAACTTCTCCAAATTTCAAGCTAATTACTTCTTATTATCTGCCTAAATTAAATAGCATGAGTCGCTTGCAATTGACTCTCTTTAAATAAGAAGTAACAATATTAACAATAAAAGTCAATGTAGACAAGAATTGATGAATAAGAATTACTTCTCTAAATGCCACAACTAATACAAGTTGGAGTCGATGAGCAAAACATAGAATATAATATGCATATGGACGTTCATTAAAAAATAAGACTTGTAATCTAGACAATTCTCTAAGTATATTACTTGTCATATCATATCTTTAACCCCGATTATTTTGTATGTTCAAGTTGTGTTGAGCAAAAATTTTGGAATTTCATTTTTCAAGGTTAAAAAAGTAGTATCATAGACACTAACTAAATAAAAAAAAGCACCGTCTGATATAACCATCTTTATTGGCAAATCTGAACACAATAGTCATTTGCTAATTTTTGGATATAACTCATGACTCATTAACAATTATGTAAATTTGTGCATCTCCAATCTCATTATGGATAGTTTTCTACATCATACTAGAGATGATGTGTAGAATATTCTTTCAAATTTTTAGAGAAGTGTAAGATTTTGAGGAGTATTTTTCAATACCACTGCATCTAAGCTCTCATTATAAGAAGCTAATAATTATTTAATTCAATAAACATGTCCTAATTTTTTGATTCAAAGCTTTCATCATGACATCTTAAAGAATAAGTTTTCATTGTCAACCATTTCATTATATTAATTAAGGCTTTTAATCATAGACAATTACTTTCAATTTGTTGAGAATATTGTTTTCAAATTATATTTAATATGTTAAGCTTGGTTTACAAGATACTATATATGTTTCACAATAATATTATATATGGAGTTAGGATTTTTGCCCATATGACATAAGAGAGCACACTTTTTCCATCATTTATCTTTTTCCATGCACAAAATTCTTCAAGCACAAATGCATTAGAGTCCGTACGTCTAAATGACTTACTAAAAAGATAATACGGGAGGCAAACCATGAAATTTAAAATCAATGCTTCTTATTACAATGATATTTTGACATAATATATTGATAAGGCCTTGCTTTTATGTAAGCTCTTGTAGTTTTATCGTTGATTATGTGACACCCTACCCACAGTCGACTCTTTCATCAACTCGTCACTACTATACAACTCTGACAGAATAGTTGTTAGTGATGTCACCTCTGGCAACTTTAGTAAGCAACACCCTTGTAACCTATATTACATTTAAATATTTAAAAATACTCTTCTCTTTAAAGATATGCATATATATATTTTATTCTTTTATTAACTTTAGGATAGTATTGAAGTAATTCAAAATTTAATAACTATTGTTCATATTTACTTCCACATATTTTATATTTATTAATTCCATGAACACTTAAAGTGTCATTCTAAAGTATCCAAAATAATTATAAATTAAAAGATACTTTTATTACTGTCATTAACTAATAATAATAATAATATTATTATTATTACTTTTGTTGTAATCGTTAGGTGATCTATCCAATGATGTAGACTCAATTATAGTTTTAATATCATTATTTTTTTCAAGACAAGTTTTGTCTTTTATTCACTCACATTTAATATAAATATTATTCTTATTTCTTTGCTCATAATTATCTTGGGTTTATTTGTAAATATTCCAAATTTCAAACTACTTATGGTGAGACAACCAAAATTTTAGGACCAAAATTCACAGTTTCTATCAAGAAATTTTAGTACGATATTTTGGTTCTCAATTTTCACTCATTTTACTCTTTTAGTTTCGCTAACTTTTGAATTGATCAATTAGATACAACCAATTAACAAGGTTTCAATAAAAAATCAACAACAATATCAAAGGTTAATTTCCAAAAATTTCAAGCAAGAATATGACCCAAGAATTCGGCTTAACAAAGAAACAAAAAAAGGAGAGAGTTCATTCACCAATATTTTTAGCTTTCTCTTTTCTTTCCTCTTTCAAAATTCTCTTAGATTGTTAGTAGCTCCTATCATATATATATTCACAAGTAGACAATTTCCTATCTAAATAAATGAAGGATTTTAACTAAATGAAGAAATATACTTGTTTGCCTTAATTAAGTTGTTATTTTAATGAACTTCTACCTATCCATAGCCAAGTTCTACCACCAACATCATTTCACTTTCAAGTAATTGTTGTTTTTTTTTTTACATTTTATTTTTGCTATATACTCATGCAGAATGAAATCTAAATATCAAATTTCAGTCGGTTTCACCGTGAACTAAAATAATATTATTTCACTTTATCTCCACAATCTCTTAAACACTTTATATAGCTTGTAAACCTTCCTCAAATTTGCCTTTTTTTAACCTTAGTAAGCTTCCTGATCATCTACTTTAAATCTTGGCCAACTCTCTACACGTGTACTAAAGTTTTTGTCTCCTCAACTCTCGGCCACCTTCCTCTTTCCCTCTCTTAATTTTTTTCTTTATTATCTAAATGGTTGGTAAAATAAATTAAGTTTTAAGGGAAGTGAAGATAAATTGGTGTATATACAATTCGATTGGCTTATTAAAATATAAATGGGTGTCCTTGATTGCTTAAGAACACATGTACACACACTTAACATTTGTCATCTAGCTCTCTTTTGTTCATATTTGTCCTTTTTTAATAATCTGTAAGTTGTGAATGTGGAAAGAAATAAGAGTGTGTGTGTATAGTCGATCGTAACTATTAAATGAAAGGAAAGGTGTCAAACATTCTCTTTTACACTTAATTATGTACATAATGCTTTTCTAATAATCTTTTCCTTGCCTCTTCTTTCTTTGCCACCTAATCTACTTTCTTGATGATATATATATATTTTTTAAATTATTATTCCTCTTCTCTTCATTAATAAAATTTGTTAAAATCCTTAAGAATAATCATGATTACTCTTATACACTTGTCCTTTTCCACCATAATCATGTTTGTTTCTTATTTGCTTGCTTTAACAAAATATCATCATCAAGTTTCATGCTTATTTTCTCCATGGCATGCCTTCTCAATTAGATAAATATATATAAAATTTCAATTTTAATCCTTAAATTTTCTTTTCTTTCTCTTTTTGAGTCAGTTCTTTCTAATTCTTGTAAATAAATCCGTCCTTAGTTTTTCATATATATATACTCATACTAATTACACATACTCTAGTTAATTTTTTTTCACTAATAATATTGTTTAATTTTTCTTAATTTTTTTTTTCACTTCAAGCCAATTCTTCCAAATACCTCATAATCTTATATCTTAATATCTTTATAGTCATAATCATGCTTAATTACAATACTCTTGAGGATATGGATGTTACAAATTAACAAGATAACCTATATGCTAGGACGTATTTAGGGATCACACTCTAAAAAAGAGATATCGACATCTTAGAACTTAATTTGAGGAGTGTTAGTTGGATAATATTAAGGAATTTGATTCTCAAGATTTTTTTTAAGAATTGTAGTCTCAACATTATGTGCATAATTTTTCATAAATTAATGATCAATTTAAATTAGAGTTGAAGCTAAATTGTTAGCTTCTAAATTTTCAAAATTTCTTTTCTTGAAGCATTTATTGTCTTTGTTTTTGCTCATGATTAGCTAACTTTTTTAATTTACTAATTTGATATATATTAGATGCTTTATTTAATTGGCATATTTATGTACATATATGTCATGAATTAGACATTAAAAAAAAAAAATGGACACACATATAAAAAAGAAAAGAAGTCACTATTTGAATAGTTTAGTACAAAAAATATCAAGTCTAATTATCTATAGCTTCTAAGGCTACATATAATATGAAATCAACTAATTTAATATCTATCCAATATATTATTATTTTTTGTTTAACAATAAAATCCACAACTAACCACAAACAAAAATGTAACAGCTTCAAAAAAAATACGTTGATGTTAAAATTAAAAATGCTAGGGAAAAAGTTTTTTTGTTAGAACTACTGCATTTTATTTTTGAGCAGACAATAAAAGCAAGCACCAATTCATGATGTCTAATTCAAATCACCAACAATAGGAATAGGAGACTAACTATAATTAAAAAAAAATAAAAATCCATAAACACTAAACTTCAAAATTAAATCCCTAGTTTTTTATTTAATTAGAAACTAAGTCCCACACATAATAATAATAATAATAATAATTAAATAAAAAAATTGTCTCAAAGAATTTTTTTTTTAATACCTATTTAAGATTAAGAAGTTAGAAGAGGAAAAAGTTATGAAAAATAAACTTTCAAAATAGAACTTCCCATTTCTTTTACCAAAATGATTCTCACAAATTGATACATCTAACTTGCCAAAAGAAGAGAATATTCACCTATTATATTATAAATTTAACAAACAATTTGTAAAATTTGATTAGAATTTAGAAACTCATGATCAACTTGTAGAGTTTTAAGTTTTATAAATAGATGAAGTTGCGTGAGAAAGATAAAAAAGGAAGTGAAAAAGTGAATGTGTCGAATATGAGAGATTGAAAACTAAAACTAAAACTACTAAATGTGGTATTCATGTAATTAACTTGAAAAATAAAAGTATATTGTTATATTTGTTAGCATCTCAATTTTGAGGACGTTGAAGGATGTATAACTCAATTAGGGCTGAGCACGGGTCTCGGAGAACCCGAACTGTTCCGAAAAACCGAACCGAAAATTTCCAGAATCGAATATCTCCGTTGACCGTTTGACTTTCTCCGAACCGAACTGTCCCGAAAATTTTGATTGGGACGGGTCCGGAGATTTTGAATTCTCCGAACTAAGATCCGTCCCGAACCGCTCCGAATTGTACCGAACCGAAGAACCGAAACTAGAACTGAAAATTTAATAGAATTAGAGTAGGTCTAATATTAATAAAATGACTATAAAAATTGAAACTATATATATATATATATATATATAGTTTCAATTTTTATAGTCATTTTATTAATAT